>CM028750.1:24475103-24594503 GCA_016801395.1 Leptodermis oblonga | reverse complement strand
ATCAATGAATCTCATATAGATATCTTGTGAAAATAGTTCATGAAATGTGAAAAATATATATATATATATAAATATAAAATATTTACCAATACTTTTACCCCAAATACATAAAAGTTAAAATGAGAGAAGAAGAAGAAATAATTAAGAAGAAGAAGAAATCAGAAGAATAAGAAGAATAAGAAATAAGAAGCAGCAGAAACGAAAGAAGAAGAGGAAGAAGCATAAACGAAGGAAGAAGAATAGGAGAATGTGCAGTGGGGCCGGCGGGGGGCAAAAGGGGAGAAAAAAAAAAAGAGAGAGGGTTAATTAGGTTTAGCTCAAATGTTAGTATTTATATATTATTTTTATTTCATTTTTTTAATTTAATTTTTTTGTTTTCTTATTCTTATATGTTTATTTCTTTTTTCTTTTTAATTGAAACAATTTAGGGACTAATCTTATTCTTTAAATTTCTATGAGTTCTCTCTTTAAATTATAATATAAAATAATATGTATATAGTATTTAAAATTATAATTAATATATTTATGACATTGTGATGACGTCACCAATTCAACCCCCGATCTAACCGGTCCGACCCATTGACTCCTGAATTCATAGCTTTTCCGAGTCGATGCCTGGTCCGATTTTGAAAACATTGATCTTCAATAATATATATATATATATATATATATTACGCAGATTCTTTTAGTAGCTAGTCAAGAATGGAAAATGAATTAGAGCAATCAGCATTTTTGTTATTGACCATTTGCAAACAAAATTTCCACATACGTATATGCACGGGAAGCCGGGGAAGGGATGGAGGACAAAAGAGGTTGACCTGAGTCAAAAAGACTCTTTCGAGAAATGAGTGAACATTAACACTTCACCAAAAATCTTTTTCATATAACTATATTAATTGGGTGAATTTATCTGTGTTATGAAACCCTCCTATAGCAACAATCATTAAACATGGGCACCACAAATACACTATGCAACTTGGTTATTTTGCAGTACTGTTGATACAATATGCAACGAATGCCAAATCTCCAGAAGCTGAAGCATTTCTCAACAGCGGCTGGTGGGATGATACTATAAACACCTCCACAACTTATTGTGAGTGGTATGGTATAACATGTAACGATGAACACCGTGTTACATCGATCCGACTCCATGGTGCAAATATACGAGATAAGTTTAGAAATTTCAGCTTTCATTCTTTTCAGCACCTTATTGAACTCTCTCTTGTAGAATGTGGAATAACGGAGGCCATCCCTCCTCAATTAGGTGTACTGTCGAAACTCACCTACCTTGGCTTGTCTTTCAATGAACTTAACGGTGTACTTCCTCGGTTTCTATCGAATCTCACTGAATTAGTACACCTAGATCTGTTTGGGAATAAGATCCAAGGTTCAATTCCTGAGACACTCTAGGAAGTTTGACAAGTTTACGCATTCTTAGACTTGATTACAATAGGATCTCTGGACCAATACCTTCCTCTTTTCCGAATGCAAAATCTTGAAATACTGTCCCTTCTGTCAAACCAACTTACAGGGAATTTCCCTCCTCAAACCAACGTACGAATTGCACTGTCGAAACTCTCCTTTCTTGACTTGTCCAACAATGGACTTACGGGTGAGCTTCCTTGGTCTCTATCAAATCTTACCCAACTAGTACACATTGATTTCAGTACCAATAAACTCACTGGATCCATTCCTTCAAGTCTTGCGAATCTCGAAAGTCTACGTATTATCGGGCTTACTAACAATAGCATCACCTGAGTAATACCTTCCACCCTCTTTCAGTTACAACATCTCGAGAGATTGTAACTTCAGTCAAACCAACTTACAGGCGAAATTCCAGATAAGCTGATTCCTTCTGAATTGTAATTTCTTGACTTGTCTCATAACAAGTTGACTGGAGTTATCCCAGTTCATTTTCTCTCTGATCTGAACTCTCACATTTATTTTAATCTATCCCACAATAACCTCTCCGGCACAGTGCCGGATCTTGTCAGACATGTGCATGATATTATGCTTTGGAAGGCAACCTATCACCTCAATTCTTGTGTAAATGTCCTCCGAGAAGATATGAGGGGAATCCACACTTACACTTTAATGCTACTCCTTTGGCTATTTGCATTCATTTTGAAAAAGGTGATGGGATCAAATACTGGATAATCTACTTTATTGTCGGCATATCATTTTTTTTTTAGTCTGTGGGTGGGGTATTTTATATCTAATCTTCCGGAGAACCAAGTCCATCAATATTTTAGAATTTGGAACAATGATAGAAATGTTTCTTATGAAGACATTGGTGGATATAATCACTCGGAAACAACAATAATAACTAACAACACAAACTAAAAGTATATTCTAAAATGCACTAATCTATTACAAGAGGTAACAAAGAAAACTGCTTCTTCAAATCGTGCTAAACACTTTCCTTTAGGCTTTATAAGTTCCCTTTGGTGTGCAAAGAGTTCTCAAACTTATATCCTTGTGGGATAAGATGAAGATATCTGTCGTAAGCCTGCACTGACTCAAACAGAAGAGAAACAAGAGTGAAAAGTGCAACAAAGACTAAACAAAGAAAATGATTTCGTGTGTTGTAAATCACGTCCTAAGAAGTCTATTTATAGACCTCCAAAGGGTATCATTCAATAGCCACAACTCTTACGAAGAGGTAAGAAGAAACGGAACTGAATTTGGATAAGAATTGAGTTCGGAATCACCATTTTAGTAAAGACATGCAACTTTTCAGAAGAAGGAAACTCTAACTGGAACACGTCCGAATTGTTGTCTGAATCGGACAGTAATTCGGAATGTTTGTAAAGGTTAGTATAGAAGTTTGTAGACGCTCTTATTAAAAAAAACTCTTTATTTCTCTTCTCAGGTCTCTGGAGATGCATAGATGGATCGATGGAAGTTAGCTCCAAACTCGTGGCATGCTTACGTTAATCTATTGCTCGACACTTTATTAGTTTTCTCCAAAATAGCAGCTAGTATTGTATATGTAATAATCAAACTATTTAGATGTCATCTTGATGAATTGTTGCCTCTTTAGCTTTTATCAAAAGTAGTGTTTTGCGCTGTTGCGCTTATAAACACATAGGGAATATTTAGATGTATAGTGATTGTATCAAGTACGGTGCAATTGTTGTAAATATTTATGTTTTGGATATTATTTTTATTTTAATAAAAAATAGTGTTTGTTAGTTCTAAAACTAGCAACTAAACACTATATGTAGTATGTGTGTGTGTCTATATATATATATACTAGAAGTTGTATGCCGTGCAATGCCCGACATTTGCTTAGTAATATTATTAAGTTATAGTTATCATTTGAACTTAAGTCTTAAAAAGAATATGAGATAAGTTTAAAATTTGGTTATACTTATGTGATGTATATGACACATAGTTCTAAATATATACAATGGAAGTGTATGTATTAGGTTAGATGCAAGAGAAGCAAACATTTTTCCATCACATAAGCTAATATTTTACCAACACACAGAAGAAGAGATATGATTCGATTTTAGAGGCAAGGATTTATTGAAGGGAAAAAAAAATTAAGAAAAAAATCATACAGAGGAAAACAAATCAACATTAATAGAAAAGATAATCCTAGTTCATGTAATTTCGTAAGGGACCATATAACATCCTTAAAGAATCTAGCCTCATCCCGAGGTTTAAATTATTAAGATAATGTATAATTAGTAATAGATAAAATTGCTCAGTCGTCAATGGTATAAAAGAAAGTCATAAATCAACAATGATTATGAAGTGACATTCACCGAATCACAATATTATTTATTTCACAAAGGTTACTTGCAATTTTTTGGCATAAGCTCCGGAATTACTTTTAAAGAAATTAAAGAAAAAATATTAGAATGAACAAAAATGTGATGATAACAAAAAACTTGATGTAGTATTACATAAAAAGAAGAATAACAGGGATATGTAATGTTAAGCAAAGTGATTTAAAACATGTTGCTGAACATTGGTGACAATTTTGTAAGGTAGATAAAATCCTGAACGACAAAATAGAGAACTTACACTATTTTTCTAAGTATACCTTCATCACCCACCTAAACCATATGAAAATCAAAGATACTGATTCAGTTTAATTTCCATTCCCATCAATGGATATGGGAAAATTTTCTTGTTAAATAGATAAACTGGATCATTAATCACCTCATTAAAGTGCGTAGGTGATAGAGAATAATTTGGACATAGTGGGGGAAGTAAAATGACACTGTTTTGCATCAATTAAAGATGTCTCTAATAATTATGTTAACCTAAAGTTGATTATTTTTTATCTTGTCGTTCAATTTCTTTTTTATTGAGGAATATGGTTCATCTTTCTTTATTTTGCATACTTGACAAATGAATATTATAATTTTGAGGAATTAATAAAATAAATTAAGAACAAAAATATTTGCAATAATTTCTAGTGGTGCTATTATTAGCTGTGATAAAAGTCAGAAAGAGGAACAACAAATATTAATTAAGGTATGACTCTTGATATTTTTTTCAACTTTAATGCCAAAAAATTACATAGTCTAATCAAATGCTAATTTTACTTAACTTACATGTGAATATTTGAAAATTTATTATACGTTGCCTATAAAAAAAAATTTCCATGTAGTAGCCACGTGACATTTAGACTTCAGTCCTATATTAATTTATATTATATAGGGTAAAAATAAAGGATAAAATTACAATTTGTTTCCTTTTGAAATTGAGATGAAATTGAGATTTATAAAATCACACGTTCTCAAATAATTTTTTAACAATGAAATTATTTTAAAATATAGGAAGTATATATTTAAAAAGTAGTAGTAGGTCCAAATTATACATTTAATAATATGATTTATAAGTATTCATTTAAATTTTATATATTTTTTAATCTATATTGAAATCTAAACAAATAAGAAAAATTTATTTTTCAACATGATTAAAATATTTAATATTATTATTTCTTTAAGTGGAGAAGATGAGAAGGCATATGTAATTATTAGATTGCTTACTTATTAAAGATCTTGCCAACATGGCATCTATGTGGTACGTAATATAAAATAAATATTAAATACTACTCTTATGTGGCAGACACATGGCAACCTCATATCAAACCTATGTTACTTTCTATTATATATGGTAGATATATATATATATATATTTATTTATTTATTTATTTAGTTGGGATGGATTATTGCGGTATCAATTTAGTAATTTTAGCTATTAACAAAATAAGATATGATATTTGGGACGAACAACTATTGTCTTAAATTCTATTTGAGACGACATAGAATTGTCTCAATTTAGTGTCTTTAATTTCTAAATATTTAAGACGCAATATTTGAGACATGAAACTACTGTCTCCACTTTTATTTGAGACAACATTTTGGTGTCTCAATTAAGTGTCTCTAATGTTTAACAACTTGAGACACAATATTTGAGACAGAAAAATGGATGTCTTAAATACTTTTGTGACAGTTGAAAAACTGTCTCAAAGCTGTCTCAAAAACTATTTGAGACAGCTTCACTGTCTCAAAATTCTTTTGCGACGGCCGCAACGGGGACACCACATTTACTGTCTCAAAAACCGTTTTGAGATAGTAAATGCACTTATTGAGACAATTTTGGCGGTGTCTCTAAAAGTGTCTTTTCTTGTAGTACATCAGTCCCAGAAGTTTAACTTTCCAGCTCCAGCCGTTTACTGGAACACATCCAAATTGCTGTCTGAATCGGACTGTAATTCAAACTACACCAATCTCAAAACTTGAACACTTCCATTCTAGACGTTTACTGGAACTCGTCCGACTTTCTGTCCGAGTCGGACAGCAATTCGGATATAACTCAGTTCCAGAAGTTGAACACAACTTTCACTGGAACTCGTCCGAGTTTCTATGCGAGTCGCACAGATACTAGGACATACCATGTTCATTCCTTTTCCTTTTTTTTTTTTTCAGCTTAATCATTGGAAAATCTCCAATAATCCCCCGCCATTTTCTAATGATTTGGAAAATTGCCTGCCTCTCAAAGTCAAGAACTTTTCTTGATAACTCATGCATCAGCCCTAGTGTCTTTCAATTGAATCAACACCTTAGTGAAAACACCTTGCAAACCTGTCGAACTAATTTGGTAGACAAGCTTTGAACCAACAGTCCATTGACAAGCCTTAATGTAATCACACACAAGTTCGCTTCTCAGCTACATTATGTAAACAACACATAATCTCTATGTGTCTCAATTCCATTCATGAATGCACCCAAAGTTTCATCCAAGAACCCTTATGAATTTTCACAAAGCACTTATATAGGCAAGTTTCAAAATACCCCTGCCATATGAGAATTTGCAGCGTTATTGCATTTCTCATATTTGGTATTATCTTGAACTTGTTAAGAACTCAAATTGTTCAACCTTAACTTTCTAGCGAGTACATAACACTAACTATATTAGTGTTCCAACCATTTAGACAATGTACTTTTCGCTACATTGAATTCAAAACTAGTGGTTAACTAGAAATGAATTGAGGGTTCCATTGTAAATGGTCTAGAGTTAGAAAATATACATTTTTGGATTTTACAAGTTTTTTTTTTCAGTTCCCTAATAACAGGGTCAAAAAAAGTCAAAAAGGGAGGATCTTTTCAGGGAGAACCAAAGGGGAGGTTAGTCTCCATTCCTCAAACTGTTAAAAAAATAAAAAGATGCGTTTTGTTTTTTCTTTAAATATCTATCAGAAAATCCTAGTTTAGATCTGTGCCAAGGTTTCAGACAAAAAGGAAATAGGATTTTTATCTGAATACCATCTGTCAACCAATTTTTTGGAAATTTGGTTTCTGATAAATGAAAGCCATTATAGGTACATTTAATATGCATTTCTCGATAACTTTTTACTATCATCCTACCGTTACTGAGGCCTTTGCTTCTGTTCAATACATAATGACTGAAGCTAATTTTGGTTGGCTAATCCGCTCAGTTCATCGATGGTCAGCCAGTATGATGGTCCTAATTAATGATGATTCTTCATGTATTTCATGTGTATCTCTCTGGTGGATTTAAAAAACCTCCCGAATTAACTTGGGAAAAAATCGAACTTTAAACAAAATTATTTGATTCAACATTCAACCATCTATTTGCCTACTTGAATCCAATATTTTTTGAATACCAACTACTATTTTGAATACTAACTAATCACAAAATATCCCCAGTTATTTTTATCTCTTTTTTGAAATTTAGAAATAGTAAATGATTATATAAATATCATAAATCTATGTGGTTTAAGTTATATATCTTAATCAAGAGTTTCTTATACACCTAGAACGGCGATTTAGAATATATAGTCGGAGGGCATGTATGGCTAGGTTCCATTTGTATACTAGGTGGAATCTGGCATCTTCAATCGTAGATCCATCATTGAGATAAATAGAATTATCATAACTATAAAAAGAACCTTCTAGTTCATCCTCAAAAGAATGATTGTTGTCAATCTCAAAATTTTGATTTTCAATATCAAAATATATGGAATAACTGTCTCCGTTACTATCCTTAACTAAAAGGGTGTAAAATATATCTCTTCTCACCATCCCCATAGTGTATGAGACAAATGTCTGCATTTCGATTAGGGTCGTATTCTATGGTTACGATTCTACCATATATGTCTTTTTCATTCCGTTGAAAATCTATTTTACGGTGTAGACGCTTATGACCTCCCCCTCTATGCCCTGCGGTAATGATTCCTCGAGCATTACGACCTTTACCACAACAAAATAATTCATATATCAAACCATTTCAGTATAAATAAATTGATCCTTTTTTGTTAAGTTTAATAATTGTTACTTTAAATCCAGGTACATCCTATCTTGTAATTTTTTTTCAATAACCACGGCCACTGAATAGAAACATTAAACTAAAAGCCCATACAAAATGAGCACCTAAGAAAAAAAGGCCATATGCAAATAATGACGAACCATAAGACTGAATTACTTGGGATGCCTGAGCCCACAAGAAATCGCGGAGCCATCCATTAATAGTAATAGACGGGTCTGTTCCCCTCAAATCAGACAAAGAGAGAGGGGAATCCCGCCGAGTTCTTACGCTTTCATGTCTATAACTGAATTTATTCAATTACTGTAGGGATGAACCCAATCCGGAATATGAACCATAAAAGAAAACACCTATTATGCCGATCACAAGAATACCAGTTACAATACCTATTATCCCTCAAATAGGTATTCAGCCGTTTGCGAACCTGCGGGTACTATTTGATTCAATGTTTGTTCAATTACTCGTTGACCCGCAAATGCAATGTAGGCATTGGGTTTGACAATAATGATATCACCCAACATACCAAAACTTGCCGTCACCCCACTAGTAGTAGGAGATGTAAGGATTGATCTATAAAGTGGGGTAGTATGGGATCTGTAGTCGGGGAAAAATTACTCGTTTGATTGAGTACGCCACCAATAAGTTTCTGCCTCTTATTATAGTATGCGCTTCCGGAGAGGCGCGCATGCAAGAAGGAAGTTTGAAAAATAGATTAATTAGAAATTATATAAACGAATTGTAAAAAAAATAATACTTTTTAATTTTAATAAGTATAACCCGATCCCAAGATGTATGATGGAATGAAAGGGATTCCTATTTCAATTTCAAGCATTGGATCTACTCTATTATCTCAATTAAGAGGAGTCATAGAAAGGACAGGTTCAAAATCACGATCAATTCCTTTTTCAAACCCTGCTGCAGCTTCGAATCCTACTTGGGGAGATTTGATTCATTCTGAATTATTTAACTTTAATTCAGAATCAAAGAAAGGGGCTTGCTTTGATCCATTTTCTTGGGAGACTTAACGTATCAGCAAAATACCCTTCAACGACGATGAAAGTAACAGCAAGGCAATACATCTGCTAATTGTGCATTTGTTGGTAAGAAAATGTATTGATGAATGGTAAAAAGTAATTTAGTGGACTTTTTGAATGTGTTGATTTGAAATTCTTTGGTTGATTTACATTTTTGAATGGTAAGGAGGAATTTATTGGACTTTTTGAATCAGTTGGTTTGGAATCTTTGATTGATTTACATTATTGAATGGTAAAGAGGAACGGTGTGGACTTTTCCTGCGGGGGGAGGGGGGGTGAATTGGAATTCTTTAATTATTTGATGACTTTTTGGTGGTGGATTGAAATTGGCACTAGACTCTTGCTTTTCAGAATTTCCAAATTGGGGAAGATGGTAGCAGTGGTGGTGGCAGAATTGAGGGGGCAAAGATGGGTGGTGGGGGAAGGGGCAAAAGGGGAGGAGATAGAGAACATGTTTGCCAACACTGTCATTGAAAACACCAAAAAAAGAAAAAACATCCCAAACAATATTTGAAAAGCTTGTTTCTTTGAATGTGTATGAAAACATATTTTTGAAAATATGATTTCAAAACCTAACTTGAAACCCAGCAAAAGAACAGACCCTTAATGAATTTTAGACAAGTAGTCCATAAAAAAGTCTTGGATCGTATCATTTGAAAGTTAGACAGTTTAAAATTTTAAGTTCATAAAAAAGTTGTTTAAAATTGAATTCATCCTTGCGCATAGTTGTAAAAACATTGCACATCTATTTACAAAATATTCCACATATATATAGTATGAATTTCACATCTCCACTAAATTGAATTCGTCATTACACCTCGATTGTAAGAATACATTGCAAATCTCTTTTCAAAATTTAGTATGAATTTCACATATCCACTAAATTGAATTCATCATTGCACCTAAATTGTAAAAATATTGCACATCTTTTTTCAAAATGTTGCACATATATTTGATACGAATTTCACATCTCCACTAAATACCCCTAAATTAATTAGAAATATTTCTTTATAATTTCATAATCATTATGGATCATTTCATATGTGAGATAGTTTATTAGTAATCCAAATGTGGTTAACTATTTTATTTACAACAATGATATAAAGCGGTAAAATTTTCATCCAATGAAGTTTTCAATACAAATTTTATATTTTCATGCCAAAAATCATTAGAATCTCTCAAGATTCAAGAGCACCAAGAAGGATTAGAGGTTATGAGAGCTACTTGAGCTCTGGCAAGAAATAGTCCCAAAGGGTAAATTATAAATGGGACTAGATTAGTGTTGAACTCGCCAGCCACCTACATAATGGGGGCTTTCAGAATTCCAAAGACAATAATAGAAGAAATTGACAAGGCAATCTGCAAATTCATATGGAAAGAAGATGAGGAGGGCAAAGGGATCCACTAGAGAGTTAGGAAAGTAATACAAGACCACTTTGTCACGGAGGATTAGAGGTAAAAAGCACGGAAGCGGTGAACAGATCAATGCTCGCTAAGATTGCATGGAAGATAATCTAGAGAGAAGAGTCCTTATTAGTTAAGTTCCTCAAAGGTAGATATTGTGATGGAAGGAATTTCATAACAGTAGTAGACGTTACGACTCTTGGGCATGGAAGGGAATACTATGGGGTAGGGATTTAATAAAAAAAACTATCTAAGATGGAAGGTGGTGAAAGGGGACAAAATAAATATATGGGAGAATTGGATTCCCAGAGTGAACATAGATGACATTCAAGGATTACAAGCACTTCAATGGACAAGTTTAAAGGTGGAGCACTTGATTGATTAGAATCACAAGTGGAGAGAACCCATGCTCCGAGCTATATTCTCAGAGCAAATCAAGGATAGGATCAAGTTTATATACCTATCACGATGGGCGGAAAGGGAAGATACTCTTTGGTATGATCCAGAAAAGACATGAAAGTACTCAGAAAAATTTGGATACAAGAAAGCATTGAAAGAGCAAATTAGGGTCCAAGATGTCCAAGGGTATAGGGAGCCCAATCTGGGAGACCAATTACAGTGGAAACGGCTCTGGAAACTTAATGTACTAGCAAAGATACAGTTCTTCATATGGCGTATACTTCAAAATGCATGCCCTACATCTATGAATTTTTGGAGAAGGTCGATTCAAGTAGCTGAAACATATGCTAGATGTAGAATGGAAGTGGTAGACACAGAACATATCTTCCCAAATTGTACTCACCCTAAAAGAATTTGGAGAGTATAGCCACTAGGATTTAACTTTGATGTTGGCTCACCACTAAGCATTAAGGAACGGTTTTGGAACTAGATGCAGGAGCCATCGGATGAGGAGGCCATAGAGCTATCAATACATATCTTTTATGGAATTTGAATGGTAAGAAACAAAATGGTTTGTGAGAGTAGTTGTAATCCTCAAGAAATGACTTGGCAACAAATACAAGAAGAATATCATATGCGAAAGAGAAGACCAAGAGGAAGGATAAGTCAAGGGCTCAGATGGTTAGCAGGTACATATTAGTACAAGTGGAGAAGGGGAGGCACAACGAGAACATCCCAAAACGCATGTGAAGATTTTAGTATACGGGGGCTTTCAAGGCGGAAGATAATTCAGGGGCTATCGGATAGGTAATAAAAGATAACTCAGAGGTTATTCTTCAAAGAAAGTGACTGAAAGTTCAAGGGGGGTCAGCACTGCAGATGGAAGCCTTAGCGTGCCTAAGGGCGATCCAATACTCAATCGCAAATGGTTCCTCGAGTCTATACCGACAGCCTGAATATGGTCAACCAACTACGTGATGCTCGACAGTCACAAGGAGGTACATGTAATCTTAGTAGATATTAGATGTTGTGCTAGCACCTATCCAAATTTAGTAATTGAGAAAGTAGATAGGTCATAGGTGCATGAAGCACATCTGTTGCCCACAAGTGTCCTTCGGAAGTCTAATATTGTATCTATTATTTAAGATTAATGAGAATGTCTTTTTCATAAATAAAAAAAAAAGAAAAAAAGACAGGGCTTGGAGGTTTTCAAAAGATAAAAAATAAAAAATAAAAAATAAAAGAGAAAAAGATAGGGGTTGGAGCTCAAATGACAATTTTGCACTTGCCCTTCATCTCATGGGATCAATTACCTCAATTTAAATTTGGGACTGAAGCATTTGGAAAAAAAAAACAAAGAAAACAAATTTCTACACACTTTTACAACAAATTGAAGCGTGCACGATGAATGGAAATTTTCCTTGTTCATCATACTTACAAGACAAGATTTTTTTCACCCATCCCAAAATGAATTTTTGTGCTTGAATTTAGGAATCGGATGAATTCTCCTAAGGGTCCATTTAGTTGAACAGAATTAGAATTGAATTGGAATTGAAATTCTATAGAATTGAAAAGTAGAATTAGAATTACAAATCCACTTGAATTTCATTGTTTGATAGAAGTATAAAATTTGGTAGAAATTGAATTGTGACTAACCTTTTAGGCACAAAGGGCATTCTGAGGATGTATTTCATCAGCCTGGCACCCGATAAGAATTATTTGAATATTTGAAATTATATATATAGAATTAGAATTCATTTATAATTACAAAATAACTATATTTCATCTCATTCATTTTTTTTATTGTCAATTTTCATATAAATTAAAAAATTCACCAAACATACATAAATGATCATTGAAATTAATCTAAAATTCAAGAGTTAAACGGGTGGGTTGAAAGGGTTTTGGGTTGGGTTTAGGGGAGTTCAAAGTGACCTTTGGATAGGGAAGGGCCAATTGGCCCGACTCACCCACCTTGAAATTCATTTCGGTTAAAATTGATTTGGGTTGAAACGGGACGATTTGGGTTCATGGGCCGGTTTGGGTCCGTTCGGGCTTGAACTCGGCCCGAACTGGTTTTTATATTTTTTTTTCTCTTTCATTTTTTCAGTTTTTTTTCCCTGTTCTTTCTTCAATTTTTTAAAAAATTATTTTTTCATCCTATATTTTTTTTAAGCTGGTAAAAAAATTATAATAACAATAACTTTGTTGCAAAATATATAGATACATATAATATAACTTTAAAAATATGTATAATTTATAGTTTCTTAAATAAAATAATTAAAACTATTTTTTTTAATTTTGAAAAGTAAAAAATTAAAACTAAAATTTGGAAAAATAAATTAATTTTAAAATGTTGAAGTTGCATGGGGCCTGGGGGATTTTTTTTTTTTTTTTTTTTTCTGTGTGGGGATTGAGGGTGGGGGAATACGGAAGGTTAGGGAGGGGGTGTGGGGTGGGTGTGTTTAATTTTCTTTTGATTTGGGGGAGTGGGGGTTGGGGTGAAAAAAATTTTGTTTGGGGAGTTGGGGGTGGTGATACCGCGGGGGAACAAACTAAAAAAAGAAAAAGAAAAACATCATACACACACATACAAAAGCACACACAATTCATAGTATAAAATTATAATTAAAATTCTTTACTTTAACTAAAGAATTGATTTTGTGAAACTAATTCTTGGAATTATTTAGAGCTGGCAATTGGGAGAGAATGGGAAGGAATTTAATGGGTGGAAAATTAATGGGTAGGGAAAACTAATTACCCTTTTAACAGAAATAAGAGTTGGGAGAGAATGAGATTTAAAATTCCCAAGGCCTATTGGGAACTTAATAACTTGGATCCCATTTTAATACCCATTAATTACTCAAACAAAATAATTTAAATTTTCTTACCAATATTTTAGTGTCTTATTTTTATTATTTAATTAGTAGTTATTTTGAATTATTAATTACTATATGTATTTAGTGAAAATTATCTGTCATGATGATTCTGACAAAGGCTAATGTCTTATTTTTATTATTTAATTAGTAGTTACTTTGAATTATTAATTACTATATGTATTTAGTGAAAACTATCTATCCTAACAAAGGCTTTGTCAGGCAACTAACGAGATTGCGCCACATATACTTTTTAAAATTATTCTATCATGACTATTATGGACTCTATTTTGTCCAAATCCATTCTTATATTTACTAAATTGTAATAAACTTTTTAACCGTAGAGTTTCTTTTATCTTCCAGATTCTATGCCTTTGTGTATTTTTTTTTCTTTTCTTTTTGGAACATACTACTGTATGTATAAAAATAAGTTTTACTATTACTATCATTAATCTTCAATTTTAAAATAATTTCACAGTATTTGGTTGAATTGTGTATCATTACTCCTTTGAAAAATTCAATACATGTACCACAATACAAAAAGTGAACCTTAATTCAAAAAATAAATATACCCAATATCGGAGGGTTTACTTTTTTCTTGTGTAGGGTATATGTATTGTGAGATCCCGTAAATTTTAACCCTAAAATTTATCTTTAAAATTTTGACATTTCCTTATGAAAATATTTTCTAGAAATATTTACTAATTATATAATTTCTTTCGAGAAAGTTTATTACAAAAATATAATTTGTAATATAATTCAAATTATAAGTATTTTCTTATATATATTCACAAAATTATAAAATATTTTTTAAAGAATTTTGATTTCTATGATTTTAACTTCAATTTTGATTTAGAAATTAAGATTTGATTGATTTATGTTATGACTGTGATTTTGAGATATATTAAGTATAGGATTATTTTAAGAATTTATTAATCTTGGAAAATAAAAAATTAGAAAATAAGTGAAAAATGTGGAAAATGGCGAATGGCGATTTTTCCCACCATTGGGAGTGGGTAAAACCTATCCAACCGACATTGACTAGTAGAAAAAATATCTGTCCTCTTAAAAAACGGTTTTACCCATCATTAGAGTGGGTAAAACCGACATTAAGAAGCTGACAAAAACCAAATAGCGGTTTCCCCACCTTGAGAGCCGAAAAAATCGATCGGTGCCTGAAAGTCAAAAAAATAAAATTTCTCAAGTTCCAACGGTGAGCTATGATCCTAAGGGGTCTAGAACCCCGAGGATTTGTCTCCATACGGCTCCCTAGGCCTATAAATACCCCTGAATTGATCTCTAACAGCACAATTCACAAATTAAAGCCAAAGTTTGAGAAATTTGAAGTTAGAGAGAAAACTTGGAAATTTGGAGGAAAAGTGGAGCAAGGTCAGAATTGGAGTGTGAAGTGGACCTGCTAACTCAAGGGTTTTGATCTAGAAAGCCTCAAGAAGCAAAGGGTGAGTGATTTCAATTACTATAACGTTAATCTTTAGGATTTTAATGCACAAAATTAAGAAATGGTTAAGTTTTTAGTTTTCTTGATAATTAGCTGAATTTTGAATTCTTGAGTGTTGTTTAGGTGTTATGGAATGATAAGAGTACTGTAGGAATGTTATATAAATGATTTGTAGCAAAAAGAACAAAGCAAAACAAGATTTTAGCACTTTTTTCGGAAACCCGAAGCAAAAACTGAAGAACACGTTTTTCTGGGAACGATCAGTTTTTACCGATCTTAAGTCGGGTGATTCATGAAAGACAGGAAAAAATGACTTTCTTGATTCATGACAGACGGGAAAAACCGATTTCAAGATGGGTAAAACTGACTTAAGTATTTTATGGAAAATTTTCAAGAACAAATCGGCTAAAACCGCCTTTGGAGCGGGTAAAATCGATATCCGGAATTCCTGAAACTATCCCGATCAGTTTTTGCCAACTTCAAGACTGGAAAAACCGATTTGTGAATTCCTGAAACTATCCCGATCGGTTTTTGCGGATCTGAGAGCAGGTAAAACCGATTCGACTGCTGAAAAATGAATCTTTGAATAAGTTTATTTTCTTTACTTATTTCTTTATGATTTAATATATTATTGTTTTGGGAATAAATATTTTTATGATTATTAAAAAGTATAGACTTGTATTTCCTGCAAATTAATAATTATTATATTTTGTATCTATTTAAATTGTTATATCTAAAATAAATTGGAATTAGAGTTTAAGGGTTATAAAACTCTTTTTAAAAGGAAAATGGGTAAACAGTTTTACGGCATTTAACTTATATTTCCTATTCTATTTTCTTATTTGAGTAACTTATTTTAAAAATAAATAAATACAACTAGTTTTACGTTGATACTTAGCTAGCCTTTAGAATACGTATAAGGTTTAAGAATTCTAGAATTTTAGAAGTAAATACTGAAATTCCAGAACATGAAATATATGCAGATTTAGCGTGAGCTAGTATCTTCGGACTGAGGTTAGTTTATCACTAAAAATGGATACCGTTTTAATGCAATTAATAATTGAGCTGCATTGAATTATCTTCCGTGACATGTTTTAAACGCTTTCGAAAATGTTTGAAATGCTTTTTGCTTTTGAACTGCCAGTTGTGTTTTCTGGCTGGAATACATATGTACATGATGTGCTTCAGTTGTACTTCCTTTGTGTACTAGAACTGTTATATGTTCATAAGTTGTGTCGGATCCATTATGTGATATTCGATTTGATCCACGAGCCAGCATAGAGCTTGGTAGTCTGGATCATCTGCGTTCCTGATTTCGAAATCAGCCCCAACCACAGGGGCCCTAAATATGTATATGCTTGGGAGTTGGCTGACAATATGTTTACGATTATGCCGAGTTGAGATGGTCCATCGTCCATCGTTCGTATAGAACATTGGCGAACGCCCCTCATCCTCATTATTTATGATTATGCTGAAATGAGTTGGTCCGTCGTTTAGCATTCGTGTATACATTGGCGAAAGCCCCTCATTCTCCGATGTGAGTTGGTGGCGAACGCTCCTCATCCCTATTATATGTTCTATGAATCTTGAATGAGTCGTGAATTAAATGTTAGGATTTGTCTAAATTATATGCATGGGTAAGTTTTACAACTTGGTAAATGTTTGCGAAAACAGTGAACTCTCACTGGGAATGGGCTCATTCCATTTTCCTGTTATGTTTTCTATTTTCCAATAAATTGTTACAGATATTTGGTTCGAGGATGAATATGTTCACTAGGACACCCTGAAGTACCGAAATAATGGGTTAGGACTACAAGGCGGATTTGATAGATGAGCTTGCACTCTGATAATCTTGTGCTTTAGGGACTTTTGTAAGTTTCATTTGTTTATAATAAATAAGATTATTATTATGTTCTGCATGTTTTGAATTTTGGTGCGAACCAGGCAGGTATTGGTGAAGCCAACCCCTTATATGTGGGGTAGTGAATCTGGGGTGTCACATGTTTTTTTTTTAAATTTAATTTCAAAACAAATTAAAGTAAATATACCTTATACTAAAAGTGAACCCTTAGTCACAAACTATATATACCCAATATCTAAAGGTTTTTTTTTTTTCGTGTAGAGCACATATATATATATATATATATATATGAGTGTGTCTATTAATTTTTTGAAATTAAAAATTTTATGAGATACTAATTATTATTTTAAATTATAAGATCAATAAAAAATAATTTGTTAATATTTAAATTAGATAGAATAATAAAATTGAATATAAAATATCAATGGTAGGAAGAAATAAATCAAAGCTGCCTTCAAGTAATCACGTTAAAGAAGAAAGAAAAAAAACAATTGAGTACGTGGGATAGAGCGGGAGAATTTTACTTAGATTTAGGAATTGATTTGGATAACATAGAGTCCATAATAATGATAGAATAATAATAATTGGTTGCCTTGTCAGGATTATTTTGACAAATAGTTTTCTCTTAAATTATGGAGGTTCTACCGTACAACTATGCCTTGTCTTCCATTGAACTCAATTTACACATAGGAATAAAATAGGATTAAATTGCTTAGTTGGCATACTAAAATCTGACCATTTTGATGAGTCATATTTTTTTCCTTCTTTTCTTTACTTAGGCTTTTTTTTTTTTTTCCCCATTCGCATTTGAAGAAAATCATCACTTTTTCTTCTAAAATCTAACCCCAAATAAACAACCTTAATTTTTACTTAATTTAAAATTCATAGTTTAAATTTTCCTCAAAATTTTTGCTTACATAAATTTAAAAAATAATACAATCATTACACTTTTTCATCTCTCTCCTACAGAACTTCCCAAAATAAAATTTCCTCCAAAAAAATTTCTTCCCAAAAACAAAAAATTTCCAAGTTGGGTCACCAAAAGAACAAAGCCTTAATATCTGTGTGTCCTAAATCGCTTTATCTACCCTGCACTTGGTACGTTTTGAGAGAAAGATCCGCTTCAAACAAAGCATAAGCTTTCCTCCGAAGAGAGCTAATTAAGCTTGTGTTTTCCAGGCCAAATCCATTTGAAAGAAGGGCTGCGTTTTAGATTTGTGTTTCATTTCATCATTCCTCATTGTTAGGAAGAAGACTTGAGCTGTGAAAAATTATAGATGACTCAGCAATTTTGTAATGTCATTACGCCAAGTAATCAATTTAATTATATGTGGCAATTGGGTTTAATGGGAGGGGCATATGATGGCCACCTATTTTATAAACCTTGAAGGTTTGAGTCAAAATTAAAACACTACAAGGGCAAACTTGAACCTAATAACAAAAAACTTCAAGGGTAAAATTGTACCTTTGCCCCATCATTACCTGTACAAATGATTGAATTTCAAATGCAAGTAGAGTTATCATATCAGTTGTCTATGATTATCATGTTATTAAATGGGTGGATTCAAAATTTGGTCACCTTATTTTTAGAAAGTTCAACTTTTAACCACCGTACTTTAAAAATCTTATACGTAGTCGCCAAACTTTTATATTTGCATTTTTGTAGTTACTCTTTTAAATTGCTCCGTTAAGTGACTAATGAAACCATTTTCATCGAGGGCATTTGTCACTTTTGGAACGTTGTTTTTAGAACAATTACTGCTCATTATAATTTGTATTCTTAGTTTCTCCAAAAGGGTCTTCTTCTTCAAGTAATTATTTCTTTTTTTTAAGGGGGGAAGGGGAAATAAACAAATCCAGCAGAGTGATTAAAAATTGATGAGAATATCCTAAAAAAATTGCTATGTTAACCACTTAATGGAACAACTCAACAGAATGATTAAAAAAATAAAAATTTGAAAGTATGCTGACTACGTATAAAATTTTTAAAGTATGGTGACTAAAAACTGAAATTTATGAGAGTAAAGTTACCAACTTTTGAATTCACCTTATTAAATCATTTTGCCTGATTGTCTTGTGATGTGCTTGAGTGTGTTTTAGCCTCTGTTTGTTTTAATATTTTTCTAAGAAAAGTCACACTTTTTTTTACTAAAAAAATTTTTTTAGTAAAAATTTTAAAATTCAAATTTTAAAATTTAAAATTCTCTCTATAATTACACTCCTATCATTTTAAAAAATAATACAATCATTAAACTTTTTATCTTCTTCGCTACCAATTTCCCATAATATATTTGCATTCATGCACTTATTGCAATATTCATAGTTTAATTCAGAATCAAATGGACCCATTCATATAGGCCAAAAGCAAATGGAAATGGTTGTTTGTCTTGCCTAACGTTTACGACATCGTCCATAGCCCATTTCCTGAAATACACACGATTGCGAACTTAAGACATAGTCGTAACTCGTAAGTGCACGGCATTGCATATTATAAGTAATACCATGACGAGCATGAGTCAAATTCACAGGGACTAGAGCAAAGCATATTAACCGAATGAGTAATGATACACAACTCAACTAATGTTTTCAACTTTCTCATAGCAAGTGATGTGTCATGCATTCATTGGTGACACTTTTATAAAATAATTATTAATACTACATTATTTTGATCAATGAATATATAATATCTCACTTGGTATGATAAAGTTGAAGATATTAGTTGAGTAGTGTATCATTATTCTAATGGCTCGTTTGTTTCCCATGAAATTAGAATTGAAATGGAATTGGATTTTATGGAATTGAAATGTAAAATTGGAATTGCAAATCCATTTCAATTCCTTTGTTTGGTAAAAATATAGAATTTGTTAGAAAAGGAATTGTGATTTCAATTTTTTTGTTTGAAGTTTAAAATTATATGTAAAATTAGAATTCATTAGTAACTGCAAAATAACCATATTTCACTTTAATATTATTATTATTATTATTATTTTTTGTATCAAATTAAAAATTATACATGTACAAGACGTTTTTAATTGTTGGGAATCTTAGGAATAAGTCAACGAGTAAGATAATTGTAGCACAAAGATCCATCATTCCTTTCGCACTAGAGAGAACAGATCATTCACATGTGCAAGAGGAACTTTGTTTGTCCTGTTACTGAGTGCTTGCTAAGCTTACAAGAAGTAAACCTGAAATCTAATAGGCTTTGTTCTAAATCTTTTATGCATCTTGCTTAGTGTCATAGTCTTTCATGAATCAAATAAGATTACTGAAATGTTGCTTACTGAGATTCTTGAATGCAAAGTCAGTTGATTCTACTTATCATGGTTCTAGAAAAGTCAGCATAAGACTGAAGCATCCGCTTAATATTGACAAAAATAACAGCTTTTCAATTAGTTCTCGCTGTTCAGCCAAACTAAAAATCTCTACTTTTATCTATCTTTCTTCTTGAAGATAGTTAACTAGTGTCATAATTTAGGAACTCAAAATTCCAATCTAATACATAAATAACTCAACTACTTGTTTTACCCCCATACATGATGAGAACCGATAGCTGATCACTAGAAACCATAAACTTTCAGTCCAATACAAGCATAACGGATAATCAAATTTAATAATCAGCTCACTACTTGACAGCATGTGTAAGAGAAAGACAGTGCTTAGTTGAATATAGAGAAAGAAAAAAAAAAAAAAAAACTAATCCTTTATCTTCATTTCACTGACAAAATAATAACAATTCATACTTAAGAAATCATTAACTCAGAAGCAGTTGAAGGGAATCCTTCAACATTAACAGAGGCATATCTCTTATTATGAGGACAAAAAACTTTCTAACATTACTAGTTTTTGAATCATCGCTTTTCACAGGTATCCCGCGTGGCGATTGCCCATAATATATTTGCATTCATGCGCTTATTGCAATATTCATAGTTTAATTCAGAATCAAATGGACCCATTCATATAGCCCAAAAGCAAATGGAAATGATTGGTTGCCTCGCCCTACGTTCTATAGCCCATTTCCTGACATACATATGATTGCGAATGTAATACAGATAGTCGTAACTCGTAAGTGCAAGGCGTTGCATATTACAAGTAATGCCATGACGAGTATGAGTCAAATTCCCATGGACTAGAGCAAAGTATATTAAGCGAATTTAAAATGCGTATGTCGTTTGATTAATCTCAAATGTTTATTTTTGTAAGGTTTTTGAGAATTAAGGAAAACTTGACGGGGGTTAAATGTGGGCTTTTAGAAGTTCAAAACTTGGACTCTAACGAGCACATGAACCAAATAGGCTAGTGGGCTGTGGAGTAGGCTAGGCAGTCCCAAACAGCATATATTTTCACAAAAGAAATGAGAAAAAAAAAAAAAAAGAAAATCCAAGAAAAATCTTTTCTTCTATTTCAGCAGCGCAGATCATCATCATACCAAATTATCAATACACAATACCGGCTTCTCACATTTTATCGCTGTTACTAGGTTAGCTAACGAAATTATCAAAAAAAAATTCTTTCTTTTTTCATTCAATTTTCCGCTCTTCTGTCTTTCCCCCTGCCTTTTTGTTTATATTACTTGATTGAATCGAAAGCTGAAGGAACCCTACTTTTTTCTAGGTGCGGATAAACATGGAACCACAAGCTTCTCCTCCCAAAGAGAACGCCGACGCTGCGGCGACGTTTCGCAAGCCGGCCAACGATGCAGCCAACCGGATATACCGGCGCCGCTCTCCACTCGGCGGATCTTCTGATGATGATCGTAAAGTTCTTTCTTTTCCATTTCTTTGATTTCTTTCTTTATTTATTTTTGTTTCATCACTTCTTGGATTTTTGTATTTTGAATTTTGAATTTTTGGGAGCTGTTTGATGATTTGAGATGTCAATTTCTGTTGCTGTATTGGCTGATATAGTTCGAGTTACTTTGAAAGTTAGCAATTAAAGGATTGAGGGTGAAGGCCTTTATGGTCTCTGATTTTGGCAGTTGGTGAGACATAGTTGAATTTTGGGCAAAATTTCATTTCCTAGGTCAAAATTGGATAGTGGATGGCTCCATGAGCTCCTCACTGGGTTTCAAAATGTTTAAATGTGTGGCCTTTGGGATCTTGCCATACTGGAGTATATTACTTTATTGACTCTTACAATGCTTTTTAAAGCATGGGTTTCAAGGTTGCGCAGTGCAAAATGTTTTTAGTTTGTTCTTAGGTCATAATATGCATTGCATGATTTTTTTTCATTTAGGTCTACTGAAGCAATGATGCATTAGAATGCCAGTCTGCCTGAATGCCTGTTTGTGATGCTTATAAACTTTGACACTCGCTGATATCTATTAAAAACTTGTCAGCATGTGGAAGTCCAATTAAAACTTGAAACACTTGAAAAATGTCTTTCGTTCATGTACTGAAATGTGCCTTCATGTGATAAATAACTCTCTTGTAGTATTAGTTGGTTTTCTTACCCAGAAAGCACTTGTGAAACTACATCTGGGTAAAGCATCCTCTCTCCAGCAAGTGGTGACAGAAAGAAAACTATGATTGAGTTTGTGACTTAATAAGTGAGAGTATAACAGTTAAAAACTATTTACTGAGATAAAGATATCAGAAATATTTGACTTGGTTACTTCTGTTAAGTATTACCTGAAAAGTAGGCGCCCCCGGTCCCCTTTTCCATATGCGGGGGCCAGAGAGGAGCCGTTTGGAAGGTTCCCCCAAACCTTCCTCTCTTCGTTTCCGGGAGCTAGCTCAGTTGCTCACCGAAAGGGTTATATGAGAGGAAATCCGAGCATAAGAAGCGTCCGGAGGCTATTTTAATCTGATTCTCTGAACATTTGGAATTTCGTACTTGTTTCTCCCTATGTCCTTATGAAAGTGGGTACAACTTCACAAAATAACTAATTTCTTGAAGTGAAGCATGCTTTTGTTGTGATTATATTATATTAGCCTGGGGCTATTTTTATACAAAAAGAATGGGATTTTTTAAAATTCCTTTAATTTGAAAAGATATTTGGTGCATCTGAAACCTCTTGTATTTCCTCTTGGAGATTCCCTATTATCATTTTCATATTTGGTTGAACTGTGTTTGACCTTCATGCAAAGTGTCTTATACTGATTACTATGGAAAACTGCACATGAAAGTTCTCTATTATGGAAAGAGTTTCCAAGATTGTTGAAAATCAATACATTTTTGTTTGGGGTGAATTTTGGAGTTCAAATCATGTAGTATGTTTGTAAAGTTTTAAGAAGAATATATCCTCCAAAAAACGCGTTTTGGAACTGTTTTCTATTGCATACAAGCTGCTTAGTCTTTTTTCCATGATTTCTATGAGGTTCAAAATCCAGCAAGGTATGTGAATATGTTCTAGTGCTGATGGCTTGGGTAACTGTCATGTAGCATGATCTTGATGTTGGAATGGTCTGGTCATCTTTACTCATGCAGTATTCGATTATGGTTCTGATGATTTTGGTTTATGTACATTATTATATGTATTCTCCTCAAAATGTATATTTGTGGTATTTTGCAAAATTACAAGGATGGAAAGTGCCTTAAGCTCTCTTTTATCGTTCAGCTATAAAGTTGATATCTATGTTTTCTTGAAGTCCCATCCATGAATGTGTTATTCTCTTTTCATTCAGGTTTTCTTGTTCTATATTTAAGCTTTATGCAATTGCACTGAGCTTGCTCCTGTGTGTGCAGGAAGTCCTGTCCATGAACAGAATTCTAGTCCATTGCGACAGAGGAAGGATTTTGATAAAGGTGCTGATGATCGGAGAAGGAGGGGTGATGGAAGGGAATTAGATAGGGATTCGGGAAGGAGCCATTATGGGCGGAGTGGAGAATCATATAGGAATTCTGACCGGCAATCTTCACGGGGATCTCGTGGTTATCATCGGCACGATGACTATCACAGACGTGATAAGTATGCAGGTGAGGGTGATAGAGATTATTCCCGTTCTCGTTCTGGTCGATCTGATCATGATAGGCGAGAAAATGAGTACCGGTCAAGGGAGCATCAACGTGATGATGAAAAATATTCTCGAGGTAAGTCTGATGGTTTAGGCAATAGAAATAGAGACAGGGATAGAGAAAAGGATTCTGAATACCAAAAGCATATAGAAAAACATTTACCATCTGATAGAGCTGGATCTGGTGGGAGGCATGCTGAGGATGTTAAACATGGGGAGAGATATTCTTATAATGGCGATAAAGTTTGTGCAGATGAGAAGACTGATCATCGCAGGAGTTCAGGGGATTACAGAAGTGACCGTGTTCCTGCTTATGAAGGATCGAGGGGCCATAGGAATGACTCAACATCTAGGAGGGATAACTTCGGACATCGCTTGAGAGACGCCAGCCGAAGTGACATGAAGCCATTTGATGGTGAAAATTATACAAGGGAGGAAAAGAACTCTGATGATCGAGACAGGTACAAGGACCAGCACCCTAGAGAACCAGGGAAGGCCTCTGAAATTGGAAATGATCATTTTAACAAAGATGAAGAATCATCTGCCAAGAAACCAAAGTTATCTGGCTTTGATGGTACTTTTGATTGGCTTTACCCTGTTAGCTGCATTATGTTACTTTTTGTTCAATAATTTTCTTATTCTAGAGCTCTTCATGAAGGGACCTCTGATGAGTGTTTTTTATGATCAGCTTCTGTAGCTGCTGATGAAAAGCAGTCTTTAAGTTCAAAGCAAGCTGAAGAGGTTACTGTTCAGGGGCCTGCTGAGCAAGCTTGTTTGACAGATTCCGATATAGATGCTGCAAAGGTTGCAGCAATGAAGGCTGCTGAATTAGGTATGTATCTCTTTAATTTTGTAGATTTGTTTGTATAGAAACACTTGTTAAACTAAGCATGGTACTATTATTGCAAGAAATAATATTGTATATTCATGTCATTTTTACTTGTCTTGTGCCAAACTTTTGGACATACATTTCCAAATTTGCAGTGGGTTATGATTTAGTTGGTGATATTTTAATTTCGTTGCAGTCTTTAGGGATTTTGAACCATTGTATTTTGCAAATGATGGCAATAGATGAACTCTTGTCATTCTTACCGCTGAGTCAAAATATGGGGTTCAATTTCTGACGACATTATTTTTGTTGTTACACTATATATCTTACTGCTCTCATTGTTGTGGATTACTGGTATGTCATCACTAGATTGTCTGCTTGTAGCTCTTCTTGGACAGAAATGCCATTCTTTCTTTTGAAATTAGATGCTTAAGTTCACTCTGAATAAGGCATTGTTGTTGTGTACCTTTTTTATTGTTCCTCATACATTCAAAGTTTCTGTTAATGCTTTATGGTTGTCCCTGCAATATTTTTCTCTGCCATGCTTAAGTATTTTTTAACTTTTATTTTTAATGAAGTAACAATGATCATGGATTGATGCTTAAATTTCATGTTCAATGATTGTCATATACTCTTCTTGATAATTTTTATCTTATTTCTTTTCCTTCCACTGCTTGTTCCAGTTAATCGAAACCTCATCGGGACTGGGGTCATGTCTGCTGACCAGAAAAAGAAGCTGTTATGGGGAAACAAGAAAACCACTGCCAAAGAAGAGGTACCATTCATGTACACCTTATTTCTCGTAACACACATTGAGCTCTTTGTGGATATCATATTGTGTTTCAAATGAAGGTTGAGGACTTATCTGAGCATTATTTTATGTTCTGTTCTCAGTTGACGCGAGTATATTGTGATGGAATTCTCCGTCTGTTGTTGGTTTCATGGTTTTGTCCTTCATTATGCTGTCTAGTGTCCATGTATTGCTCGTCTATTGGGCATGATGGTTACAATGAATGTCTTAGTTTATGCATATGAAACTTTGCTTGAAAGAATCTGAACTTCTTGTCCTCCTCAGTATTCCCTTGTTTGTAATGTTGGTAATTTTCTCATCTGTTTAGTGTTTATGTTATTTACCATCTTTTTGCTCGTGCCATGCCCAATGCTCAAAAATAGTCTGCTAATCACTGGGATTCGACAATCTTTGGTGATCGTGAACGACAAGAGAAATTTCACAAGCTCATGGTAATTTTTCTTCTTCCATCTGATTGTTTAACTGATACAGTCATGAAAATAGTAACGGTCTACCCCCTCTTTTGTCGAGTTTTTCCGCTGTATTGTTATTTCCTACATACTGACACACTTTTAGAGTCTGAGGTTGCATTGGTACCTATGGCCGATTGTAGGGTGTGAAGGGCGAAGTGAAGGTGGACCCCAACCCGGACAACGAGGATATGGAAAAGAAGAGAGAGCAACTCCAGATGGATTTAGAGAAGCAATATACTGCCGGATTGCGTCGAAGAGATGGTCGCACTGTGGGATTGGGTCTTTAAGACTTGATGTGTTTTGTTTCCTCATATACGACTATGTAGCACTATCTTTTTGTATATTTTGGGTGAGCGAGGAGCATATTGATGTTGCATCTGCATGTATTGGTCGTGGCTTATGGTTGAAACCTTTTAGCAGGAAGATTAAATTACTGTTGATTATGTTCCATGTTTTTTTAAGAAAAGAATTATGTTCCATGTTTCCTATCGATGTAATGTTGTTGCCTCAAATAATAGTGGTAGCATTAAAACCCACAAAGGAGGCCTCAAAAGTTATCATGGCTTTTTTTTTTTTTTGTTTTTTTTGAATCAATACTATTTCAACATCTTTTTAACTATTACATTGAAGGCAGGGGCTATGGGGAGGGGAAGAACGAAGTTGGGAAGCCATTTGCAGAGTTCTGTCAGTCTGTGCTCTAAATAGGCAGAACTGACAGAGGTAGGAATCGAACCCCCGACCTCTAGGTGGCTCATTATGCGTCACAACCGATGGAGCATTGGCTCGTTCTTAGTTACCATGGCTTTTGAGGTTCTCCAGTGGTGTTTCATTCAGGGTGGCTGTGTGTGTGAGTTTGCTTAAAAAAAAAAATAATAATAATAATAGTGGTAGCAGTTTAGTTGTTAAATTCTGCTCTAGCCCAGTGTCAGTTGATTGAAGGGCAATTTGCGTTTCTAGAAAGGAGTACTATAGACTAGGGCTGTTCAAATGTGCAACCTGCTCTGAAATCCATCTGAACCGATCCTAAACCACGGTTTCGGATCAAAAACCTGAAGCTTCACCTTCACCTTCACCTTCACCTTCACCTTCACGAACCACAATCTATGACATTTATTCTGCTTCCTACCCTCACGTAAGCTTCCTCTTCCCAGTTAAATCCCAACCTCAAGCTCCCAACCCACTTCTCTCTACCTCTCTCGTCTCACTTTTAAAAACTTACATATGATGCATCCGACTGTCCGACAGGCGTGTGCATTGAATTTAGTCTATTAAATATTGCGGTTATATTAAAATACAAGTATCATATGTTTTCGAAGCACAAACACTATTTTTAGGTGCTGAAATATTGAGTTTAGTGTCTGAAGCAAGGTTGTTAAAGTCGGGATTCTAGTTAGACTCGATTTTGGCCTAGAATCGGAATCATAGAATCGGACCATAGAATCGGGATTCTAGCTAATGTATATCAATAATGTTATAGAGACCACTAATAATTTGACAAGATGAATTCTTTCCATATTCAACAACTTATTACATAAATTCTCATTCAAACTCAAAATTACTCAGTCAAAATAACATTAGAAATGAAAAACTATTGTTCTGAATACATTAACTCAATAATCCACAATTCCATCAAATGAGTTACTTTAGTACCATGTTTCCATCAAATATCTGTTCGTGAACCTATTGCCCGTGAATGTATTATATTAGATGTAAATGCTGAGGCTGATCCAGTGGAAGACATGTTTAAAACTGAAATTTTCAACAACACAAATTAATAATTTTTAACACTTCAATTCATTTCAGTTTTCATACTAAAGAAAAAGCCACAGTCATAAATCAACAAACAACCAACAAAAACAAGTGCATTGCAGGCCTGTGGAGCAACCAAAAAAATAACAACAGAGAAAAAGAACATGGTGATGGTGCAAATACATTCCGTGCTTTTAACCCAACCCAAGCTGAAGAAACTTATTCAATGGTCACTGCTAACCGCTTTTGGTCCCAAATCTTTGGCCAAAAAAACCAAAAGCCCATCATGAAATCCAATCTTCTAGGCTAAAATACACAACCCATAAAAATTTTATAGAATCTTGAAAATTCGTAGAAGTTTACGATTCTAGCCGATTCTACATCAATTCTAGCAATACGAACGATCCTTGACCGATTCGAAGAGTTTTCCCGGTGTTGGGTCGTAGAATTGCCGGAGCGGGATTTTAACAACTATGATCTGAAGTATTGTATATGCAGAATTCTTATGCTGAAGTATCAAACAATGTTTTTAGGTGTTGTACTATTGAATTTAGACTCTGAAGTATTGCGCACCGTTTTTAGGGTGGTGGAGTATTGAATTTAGCCTTTGAAATATTGCATATATGTTAAAACAACGAATATCGCGTATATCATATTTAAATGTTGAAATATTGAGTTTAGCTTATAAAATATCATATGTTTGTTAAAATAATAAATATTGCATGTATTGAATTTATGTGTTGAAATATCGCGTTTAATTGTTGAAGTATCGAGATTAGCTGTTGAAGTAATGAATTTCTACCAAAGTATTGGCTGTCAAACCGTTAGACAGTCGGACATGAGATTCTCCATTTAAACAGAACACTAGTAATTCTCAATTATGAGTCTCATTGTGATTAATCTCTCAATCAAACCATTACCATAAATGTTGTGACTAAATCATATTTTTGTTTCTCAAAATAAAATAAAAAACAATCATATTTTTGGGTATATTATTCGATTTATCAAAAAATCCAAACCTAATTCTCCTCTCTGCCCCTGAATTTTCACAAAAATATCGAAAAGGCTTCCCAACGAACAAAACGCAAACAAAGGGTTTTTCCTAGGGTTTAAGAGTCACTCGCTCTCCGGCACCCTCCCTCACCTCCATAGTCTCTGTACGCATTTGTTCCACTCACCACTCTGAAGGTAGTTCTTCAGTATCATGTTGCCTCTCTGTCGAGCCTATAATCCCTTTAGGTAATTTCTCCCTCTTTGTTTCTTTCTTTGTTTTCTTGTACGTTTTTTTTGTTGGTTTTGAAGGGTTTGCCTCGCCCTAAACGCATGCTGAAGGTAAATTTGAGTTCGCTAATGAGAAGCTTTGGGGCTACTATACAAGATGAAAATTTTCATTATTGCGTGAGAATGTTTCCGGGTTTTCTGCTCTGTGCTTGTGTTTGTGTTTTCGGATTGGAAATGACCGCGTGTTAGTATAAAAATGTTAAAAGTTTCTGTGTTTTTGCTTGTGGCATTTGTTTTGATCACTGAGATGGATTCAGTGATTTACAAATGAATTTTGGGCGTGGGTTTTAGTGGAAACAGTGAAATGATTCTCCCTTTTTGTCACTAAAATTTGAAAAGAAAGCAACTAGAACATATAAACCAATATACTCTGTTACTTGAAAGGGCTCAAAAAGAAAATAACTTTTGGCTCTGATATTTCTATTGCATAAAGCGGCAACTTTCTTCATTTTTGTGTTTATGTTATTTTGAGCCAAATTAAGGTGGTGATATTATGTGTTGCTAATATACACCTTTTGAAATTCGTGGTGTACCAAGTTTAAGTTTGCTTCTCTTTGTACACATTCAAAGAAACTTTTTATGACTTTACATTTGGGGTTAGAAATGTTCTGCTGCATATTTTAAAGTAGTTTTGAGAATGAATTCCATTAAGAGTCTGTAGAGGCATCAGTCAGGTATGTTAGTGTGGTTTGTTGCCGTTCTTTCTCTGCTTAGGTGCCTTTATTATTAGAAAAAGCTGCTAATTTTACATGCTTAGATTGTAATTGACTAAAATGGTCCCTTGCAATTTCTGTATTCTGATTATGAACTGAGATGTATATAATTTATTATGCACCTCTAGGAGACAAAGGTTATGGGTTGGTGCTTCCCAATTCGGCTCTGTTGAAGTAGAAACAGCAAGATGTTCATTGGAGACCTGCAGTTCAGGATATGCTGGTTCTAGTCACACAGCATCCAATGGATCCCTGTTTATGAAACGATTCTTTAGCTCCACATGTAATTCTCCAAAACTACTTATGGGAGCACACAGTTTTTCTTCACTGGCTGGAACAAAGAGCAGTGGAGAAGATAATGACGATTTGGAGGATGGATTTTCTGAGCTTGAAACTTCAATAGCTTCTACTCCAAGCAAAGTAAACCATGCAATTGATGAAAGTGAGGATGATCTAGTCTCTGACCTTGAGCTCTCAGAAGGTCATATTGTTGATGATATTGAAATGAACATAGTAACTGAAGGAGAAAATGAAAAGAAGTCTCCTCTGAAAACAGCTTCCAAAGAATTGTACAAAGCCATATTGGCTGCTCCAGGTTTATCTGTTCATAAGGTTGTCGACAAATGGGTTGAAGAAGGAAATGAGCTGACTAGGTCAGAAATAGCATCCACCACACTCAATCTTCGCAAACGTCGGATGTATGGAAGGGCTTTACAGGTAGGAAGCTTGAATTGAACTAAAAGGAGACATAAAAACAAGTGGAGAACTTTTGAAGTTTCATTTTCTTGAGGAAAGATTGAATTGATTTACCTTGCTTAAACGAGTCTTGTATGTGTTGAAGTTTCATTTTCTTGAGGAAAGACTGAATTGATTTACCTTGCTTAAACGAGAATGATTCTTCTATGTGCATATGCAAGTAACCTCTCTGCTTCAATGCCATCTTTCATTTGACATCTTCCTTCTACATTGCTGGCCGTGAGGCCATGTTGTAAGATCCTCAAGAAGATTGATGAAACCCATACACCAGTTCATATTTGTCACACTCTTATAAACTTCTTGTTTGTTTGTTGATTATGGATTATCTTGATATCTGAGCCTTTCTGGTATTCACTTTCCTTGTACCCAGTCAGGTTAGTTGTTGATATTGAGACTCAGTATATGTTGTTTTGTTGTTGACTATGTCAACCCTTCACCTATAACATTGTAGGTCCATAATAGTTGAGGCGTTTCTCTTTTTGTGGATAGTTTTTGCCTGTCTTTGGGTGTCTGATTAAAACAGGTGCTGTTAGCTAATCGATGTCTTTGTGGAGTCTAGGGTATGGGCTTTGAAGTTCTTGTGCTTGGTTTGGTAACACAACTCTCAAGTGGGATACTTGTTTATGGACTTAATCTTACCCTTATTGTAGCTCTTTAGTCTTCATGATAATTATTGATTGCTATTTTAGGGCTCGTGTGGTCAGGCGTTTTCAGTTCTGATACCTAGGGTGTTGCAAAACTGCCACAGATTTGGATATGGATGTGATGTATCTTGTATCTGTTGTATTAAGTTTATTTGAATCCTTGTACTGAAGGAAATAACTTCAATTAAAATATAAATTCATTGCATTATTGTAAAAGTCCACTTTCTTCCTTTGGTCGTCCAAATTGATTTTTTTTTTTCCATGTTGGATTAAGATCTTATTTTACTGCCTCTGTCCCATATAGAGAGTCCTATTTCTAAAAGGTACAACATTTTATGGGCTGTAAGGTACAATACCTAAAATAAATAATTTGACACTTTTTTCCACTTACACCCTTACATTTTAAGTATGGTTTAATTGTTGACCACACATTATTATATTAGTAAGGGTGCAATATAAAAGAATAGAAAGAAGACTTTTATTGGGACAAAAAAAGTTTTAGAAATAAGACTCTTTTAATGACAGAGGAAGTAATTTTTTAGATGCAAAGAGATTGAGTTTGTAAGTCTTAGTTCTGTTTCTTCATCTGGTAATTCATGGACGTTCCACCTTGTTTGTTTCCTATAAAATCTAAGCACATGAGTACTTTTTTCTACCTGTAAAGTAGAAACTTAAATGAGTATTTTTTTTCTACTGTCCTTAAGCAATTAATGTGTTTGTGCTAACCAAAAGGTCACTATGGATTGTGATAAGCAATACACTTGTGCTTCCTGATCTGCTTCACCAAATATCCTCAGCCTCTCATTGATGCTGAAAATATTAATCTACCTCATCTTTCTGCTCCATCTACTTTCCTATCTTCTTCTAATTCTTTGTTCTGTTCCTTCTCCCATATCAACCTACAACATTCACGAAGTCTTTCTTTGCTTTGTCAAATCACTCTGACAAGGTTGGTTACTCCAACAAACCCTTGTCTCATGTCAGTGCACTTTAGGCCAGCACTGGAGTTACACACCTTCTGCCAACATAAATATGCATCTGTCTGGCTTGCATTGACAATTTAACTACTCCAAATTGTTTTGTACTGTCTCTGGCATGTATAATCAACCCACATGGCAGCATGGTGGAATGCTGTACAATGATGTTGTATACTTGGTTGCATTGTAAAAGCCTAGTGGGGATGCATCTTAGTCCTTAGATGTGAGATGAATAGTAATCAATTATATCACGCTTGGAAACTTGGGTGAGTATCAGCTTGGTTATGAAAAAGCTAGGCAGTTAGTTCTAATGAAGAACACCATGTCTCCAAGTTCTGTTCATCTTTCTTAAATAGATGTGAATTTGTGACTGAAAGTTCAAAGATCTGCAGTACGGTAGCTCCTCTCAATGCACATTTCAAAAAACATTTTGCATTTTATAATAAATTTTCATCATTATCAGCATACCTTCTTATGTTTCAATATACCTTTTCACAACTTTAATATATTTTAAATGTTATAAAACAAATACAGAGCACATTTTTGTTTACCATACTGGTAAGTTTTTCATTTCTTTTTTAATTTTGACTTAGAAAGAAGCTATTTTGGATTTTATCGACTAGTTTGTGGGAGAGATGTCGTTATTCCTGTTTTCATCTGATTTGAGCCTCTTTTATGTTGCTTTGTTTGGTCATTGTACAAAATACTTGGGAGTAATCACTATATGTAAGTTATATTGTTTTGCATGATAACATGATGGTTTTCTATTAGAGTCATGCCACTATGAAATGCTCACAATTTAGCTTTACCCGAGGAGAACAACCTGTCTCCCATTCACCCTTCTGAGGCTTGTAACAGTCTGATGTACTCTGCTAGAGGCTATTCTCTTGTTAGCAGTTATGGTGCCATGATCTACTGTGAAGATTTAAACTGATCTGAGATAGTGATTTAACAAAGAAGCAAGGATATTATTGCTCTTATGATACTTATGTTTGAGTTGTATTGATTAATTTGGAAAAACATAAATGGTTAAAGTTGGACTCATTAGGCTGAATAGGCTAAGATGATCAACTACATGGAAGTAGCAGGCTTTAACTGTATTCTTTTTGATCTGATTTTCAATTTTCTGAAGGCGGATAGCCGCTTTTCTTGAACCTCTATCTCAGCTTCATGTATATGTTAATCCTTTTTTTGGCCCCTCTTCTCTCAGGGATTTTTCGTTTCAGAATTGCATTGACTTTTAATGTACTAGGTGTAACATCTTATTGATTCTTCTTCGATACAAATTTAGCTGAACTTTTGTTCTTCTGGATGTCTATTCACGTCTGGTTATTCTTTTTTGATAGCTTTCTGAGTGGTTGGAGTTAAATGGCCATGAGTTTGGTGAGAGAGAGTATGCTTCTCGTCTTGATTTGATTGCCAAAGTGCGTGGTCTTCAGAAGGCTGAGAAATACATTGAGAGCATCCCAGAATCATCTCAAAGCGAAGTTGTTTATCGAACTCTTTTGGCCAATTGTGTTGCTGTAGCCAATGTGAAGAAATCTGAGGCTGTTTTCAACAAGATGAAAGATCTGGGATTTCCAGTTACAAGCTTTGCGTGCAACCAGTTGCTTCTTCTATATAAGAGGTGTGACAAGAAGAAAATTGGTGATGTTCTCTTGTTGATGGAGAAGGAAGATGTTAAGCCTTCTCTCTTCACATATAGGATTTTAATAGATACCAAAGGGCAATCACATGACATTATTGGGATGGAAAAAATTGTTGAGACAATGAAGGAAGAGGGCACAGACCCTGATTTTTTGACGAAATGTTTAATAGCTGGGCATTACATCTCATCTGGGGTAGAGGAGAAAGCTGAGAGTTTGTTGAAGGAGCTGGAAGGAATAGATCTAAAGGAAAACCGTTGGGCCATTCACTCTTTACTTCCTCTTTATGCAGCTCTCGGGAAAGCTGATGAAGTCCGAAGAATCTGGAAAATTTGTGAAACTAGTCCACGACTTCAGGAATGCTTGGCGTCTATTGAAGCTTGGGGTAAGTTAAATGAAATTGAAGAAGCTGAAGCTGTGTTTGATATAATATCAAAGAAATGGAGTAAGATGTCATCAAAGCATTACTCTGCTATGTTAAAAGTGTATGCCAATCATAAGTTACTGGACAAAGGTAAGGATCTTGTGAAGCGAATGGGCGATAATAACTGCTATATAGGGCCGCTGACTTGGGATGCACTTGTTAAGCTTCACGTTGATTCTGGAGAAGTGGGAAAAGCCGATTCCATACTGCAGAAGGCTGCAGAACTGAATCGCATGAAACCATTGTTTAACTCTTATATGATTATCATGGATCAGTATGCGAAAAATGGCGACGTACATAATTCAGAGAAAATGTTTCATAGGATGAGAAAGGCGGGATATGTAGCCCGTATCAGACAGTTCCAGTCGCTTGCTCTGGCCTACATCAATGCGAAGACGCCTGCTTATGGATTCCCCGACAGGCTGAAGGCTGATAATATTTTCCCAAATAGAGGATTGGCAGCTCAATTGGCACAGATAGACCCCTTCAAAAAGACAGCAGTTTCAGACTTGCTCGAATGAAGCCGGGCAGAATGGCGCTAGCATCTGGGTGAAGAATTGCTTGCAATTCATGATTACTTATATCGTAGCTGCATCATGATGTATGTTAGTACGCTGAAGAATTATTAATATAAGTAGAGTCAATCGTAGGTCGGTCTAAAAGTTTTGCTTCATAGTAGTTTTTTTATAGTTTTTGGTTGCGAAAGGAGAGTTCTTGCTTCCTTGTTCTGTCACTGAAAACTTCAGATGAAATGAATTATTAATATAAGTACTTTCTTGCTTCTTAAATATTGTTCTCCTACTTGTCTTAGTTGTGAATTGCATAATATAAAAGAGGTTAATCGCTTAATGTGCTTCACAGCAAGATAGAAAGGGATAAAATGGGATTTTGGATTTTAATAAATATAAAAGTATATAGTTTTATGGAAAATAGAGTATTACACTTCTAATTTGATGGCTGATAGATATTAGCGCAAAATGGATTGCTCCATTCCTATATCTGTCCTATTAAAAGAACTCTTTTTAAATTACAAATATAATTCCAAATAAAACTCTTTATATGAAACAAACAAATGAAATATTTTTAAGTAAAAAAACAAAAAAATTTACTAAGACAAATGAAATGTCTCCCCCCTCCTCTATAAATTAGTCTAAGTTTTGTTTATTTTAATAAATTTATGTTTCGTAATCTTATCTAGAGATACTAGCAATTAAGTCGTGTTTGAAGTTAGGGGTTTGAAACTAACCTGAACACGATCCGAAAATTTATCTTTATCAAAGACTTGATTGTAAATAGATGATGTGATTGTTTAAAATTCTAGGGTCTAATTAATAAAAGCGATTTTAAGATTGTTTGTTTCGCAATTCAAATAGAAGATTTTTTTTTTCTTTTCGAAAAATTCTTTTTGGAGGGAATTATTTTATGAAAAATTGTGTAAGGAAGAAGACAAAAAGTATAATAATTGTATTATTTTTAAAAATGATTTGAGTGTAATTGTAGAGGGAGTTTTGAATTTTAAAATTTGAATTCAAGAAAAATTGAAGGGTTTGGTTATGAATTTCTTTTTTTCTGAGACAGCCTAAGTAGTGCCGTATGAGATTACTCGTCCTCAAAGTCAAAGCTTGACTAACGTCGTTTACTTATATTCTCCAAGTTTGAAATAATCTTCGGACAATCAATCACGGGGAAATATTGAGCTCCACACAAATTCCTCGGACTGGCTGGATCCTAATTCCTCACTGGTTGTTGTCGGTTTGATTGAGGTAAGCTTATACTTTCTTTCTACATATGTTTTGATCGAGCATGAAAGCTTTTCGAAGCATTCGACTAGATTTAAAATACTCTATCCCTTCTATCCCTTCCATTAGAAGAATCCGTTTTGAAGTTAGAAAACGTTTATGCAGTTCTAGCAGATTCAAATCTTGATTAATATGGCTGACTGGTCCCAACTTCCACACGATATAATCGAAATGATCGCAGTTCGATTGGATGCCGTAGAGGATTTTCTAGCCTTTTCTGCCGTTTGCCGCTCCTGGAGATGGTTCTATTCGATCAGAAAATGGATTGCAGGGCCTCAGGTGCCGTGGCTGATGCTTTCAGACGACGAAAACAGTAATAAAAAGAGTTTCTTCAGCTTATACAGAGACAAAGTATACGAATTGGAGTTGCCGGAAGCAAGTGGAAGAAGGTGCTGGGGTTCCTCCGATGGCTGGCTTGTAACTATAGGGAACGATCTGGAAATCCATCTTCTCAACGCTTTTACTAGAGCTCGTGTTAGGCTGCCTGGCGCGGGCACTTTCTGGGTCCTATACAACGCCGGCGCCGATTGGTATCAGTTCATAGATAAGGCCATTGTCATCAGAAAACCAAGCAAATCAACTGATGAGGACATTGTGGTTATTGCAATTTATGGCCCTTTTAAGCAGCTAGCTTTCACTAAACCAGGCTTTTCTTCGTGGATAAATGTTGCGGAATCATCCCATTATAGGTACGAGACTAGATCTTTTGTCTGCCTTACTCCTATTTTCAGTGGCGGATCCAAGCCCCTAAGGTTCGGAGGGGCAAGATATTCAAAACAATAAGAGTTTTATTTTTCTTCACCTTTGTCCCTAATTATTTTAATTTCTGGTTGGGCAAAATTACATATTTTTGTAATTTTTATACAATATCAGGGGTAATTTCAAAAAGTGGAGGTGGGGCAATTGCTCCACGAGCCACAAGTGTGGCTCTGCCCTGCCTGTTTTACTTGTCTATCCTCTCACAAGGATGAGACTCACATGTCACATTATAGGTATATGGATGTTGCATCTGTGGGCGGTCAAATTTTCGCCCTGTCGGCTTCGGGAACCCTTTTGCTGGTGGACATCGATTTGCTGGAGCTCCAAGAAAGAGTGGAGACAGAGGCACCAAAACATCACTGGGCTTGTGAAGGGAGATATTTGGTCGAATCCGGAGGCGATCTTTTGATGGTTTACCAGTATTTGTACATTGGGCATATGAATCGTCCTCCTATTGAGCCAATAACATTTGAAGTGTTCAAGTTTGATTTTTGCGACAGGAAATGGACAAGGGTTAAGGATTTGGGCAACCGGGCATTATTTGTTGGTGACAACGTTTCCCTTTCAGTTTGTGCAGCAAAAGTGTCCAAATGCAGAGGGAATAGCATTTATTTTGTTGGTAGTAAAGTGGAGAATTGGTGGAGGTTTGATGAGTTTCTGGTGGATAGAGATTGTGGGGTGTATGATATGGCAGAAGGGAGTGTTAAACCCTTTTATTTTGGGGCAGATTACCCTTGTTATTATTCTTGTCCGATTTGGTTCACACCTATTCTAGTGTGAGTAGAAAGGACATTGATCCATCACCGTTTTTTAGGTACAAATTGCGACTATTGAGTGCATTTGATTTTAGTGAACGTATTAGTAACAGTGTTATTCCAAAGCACTATTTAGTGCACAGGGAAATTTTTTTTATTTTGTTACTGAATTACTTGTATTTAATGACAAATCTTTTCTTTTTCTTAGTTTTTTTAATACTCTATTAGTCTTGTACAATGAGTTTTGAGATAGTAATATAAACTGTAGATCACGATTCGAAAAGTTGCCAAAAAAAGTTAAACAATGATGATCACATAATAATCACTCACTTAATAAATTCTCCATAAATTTAACAAGATTTAGAGAGATTAACACCTTAAAGCTAAACCAAACAAGCGTTAAAGAGGTTGAAACAGTTAAGAATTCAAGCGGAGCAATGAATTTGAATACGATAAGTTTTGAACTATAAACAATTTAACACATGCAAAGTACCTAAGTTCAATGAAGAATTATAAAGTTAAGAATTAAATCTTACACATATATAATCAATATTTTGAATTCTCAAATTATAATGAAAAAGTTACCTTACATATTAATATATTACCCCCCCTTGTAAAAACCCCCTCTTCTCCCTCTATCATTTCACCTTCAATTGGTGAACTTTTGGAATTAGCCTGAAAAACACATAGTTTGTTCCTTTGAAAGTCGAAATTACTTAAATAATGAGCCAATATATTTATTATTGTTGTTGTCACTGTCTTAGGGCCTATTCTTTTTGATATTTTAAGAATGAGTTTGCCTTTGTTTTGGGTTTATCCTTGTTTCTTAAAAAAGTTTTCAAACATTGTTTTTGAAAACATGAAACTCATCATTCCTCCAAAACCAATGCTGTCTCCCACTGCCACTGTTGCCACCACAGCCACCATCGGCGCTACTGTCGTCGTCGCCCATCACCTTCACCGCCATAGCCGCCACCCTTCCCTTCTACCACCTCTGTCAACTCCCACAACCGCCCACCACCTCCACCACCGCGGGCCACCGCGCACCACCACCATCGCCGCCTGTCACCTCGCACCACCGTCACCACCACTGTGGAGGCCCAAGGTGGTGATCGGCGACGACGGCCTTAGGTGGTAGCCGAATGTGCGTGGTGGAGGGCAGAGGTGGTGGTGGGCGGTGGTAGGCGGGTGTAGACGGAGGTGGGCTGTGGCGGCAGGGTGTAGACGGAGGTGCGCGGTGGCGGTGGTGGCAGCCATCGGCGGCGGCGACCAAAGGTGTTGGTCGGCCGGGGGTAGATGATGGTGGCGGCCGGAGGAGGTGGTCAACGGTGGCGGCCGGAGGTGGTTGAAACAAGCCCATAGTTTGAAAACCTTGGGCCTGTTCGACATCTCCTTTTCAAACTTGGTTTTGGCAAGTTTTTGGGTTTCAAACCCAAAATGTCTAAAAACCTTGTTCTTTTACCAAGTTTTGAAAAAAGACTTCTAACCAAGTTGAGGCTTGATTTTTTTTTTTTGCTCCTCCTTCAAACTTCTTCCCCTTCCTTCTTCTTCACTCCGGCCTCCGCCCACCACGCCCACCGCCCCCACCGCCATCTCATCTTCATTGTCTTCTTCTTCTTCTTCTTCTTCTTCTTCTCTTCTTCTTCTTCTTCTTCTTCTTCTCTTCTTCTTTCTTCTTCTTCTTCTTCTTCTTCTCCAAACTTCCACTTCACTCTCTTCTTCTTCTTCTTATTCTGTTTCTACTTCTTTTCCTTCTTCACTTCAGCCTCTGCCCACCGCCACCGCCATCTCATCTTCACTTCCTTCTTCTTCTTCTTCTCCTTCCTTCTTCTTCTTCTTCTTCCTCCTCTCTAAACTTCCACTTCACTATCTTCTTCTTATTCTGTTTCTACTTCTTTTCCTTCTTAAAGTAAGGAATTTGATTTATGGGCTCGACGGATCTGAAATCAGATCTGGGAGCCGGGGGGGGGGGGGGGGGGGGGGGGGGGGGGGGGGGGAGGGGGGGAGCTACAAAAAAAAAAAAAAAAAAAAAATTGCCAAAACACAAAATTTAAAACTGAGTTTGAAAACCATGTTCTTTACAAATTGGTCTAAAACCAAAATGTTTGAAAACTTTTTTTCAAAAATTGTTTGGAAAACTTCTTAAAGAACATGCCCCTTGTTTCTTTGAATTTGTCTGAAAATTGTTTTTGAAAACATTGTTTCTTTGAATCGGTTTGAAAACATGTTTTTGAAACATTGATTTCAAAACCTAACTTCAAAACAATGAAAAGAACAGACCCTTAATCATTAGATAAATTTCTTTTCAAATCATCAGTAGTTTTGGAGGTAGGTAGCCTTAGACTGAGATATCATTTGGCATATTTTCAAACTGATATCGGTTTGATTTATGCTGGAAATTTCCTAAATCAATTTAAAAAAGTTTCGTGTGCAAATTTCACCAAAATCACCCATGATTGATGAAATGAATTCTCGAAAAAAATAGAAAAAATCTAAGGCTCCGTTTGTTTTGATAAGTTTTTGAGAAAATTTTCACCTTTTTGAAAAAAAAAAAAAAAACAAACACTCTCATTTTTTCTTAAATTCAAAATTTAAATTTTCTACTCACAATATTTTAAAAATAACGTCATCATTACTTTTTTTTTTTTTTTACACAATTTCACATAAAAAAATTTCTCCCAAAAATAAAAATTTTCTATTTGAGTTACAAAACAAACAAGAGCCTAAGCTTCTTTCAAGGAAGGGGTTGAGGGGAGTATTTATCTGCACGATGAAGTGCAACATAATTGAAGATGAAATGACAAAGGGATCGAGAAGGGCGGGTTCTTATATATATATATATATGTTTAATTTCTGACTAATTTTATTAACTTAATATGATAAAATTGTATTTAATATATATGCCTGAACAAATGAGTTGTATATCATTTCATTTATACTCTTTAATTTTAAATATTCACTTGTATAAAGTTTTGTATTTTTCTCCTAAAAATTTATACGTGCTTGATAAACGTCTTTATGTTGTTTACTTTTGGTGTTTTCTTGACCGATCTCACGGGGTATTTGGAGTGTTTTTCTATAATAAACACATATTTTAGGAAACAAGGCAGAAAGAAAAAAGAGCTGCAAAAATGGCAGAAAGAGAAAAGAGATGCAGAAACAAGGGTCCATTTGCCCAAACAGATGCATGTGAACAGTCCTCGTGAACAGTAGCCGTGAGAATTGCTGTTATGAATTACTACTATGAATTGTTGTTAGCTCAATTGTTGGACTGAATTAATTACTTTATTGGGCAAGAAGTATTTTAAGAGTTTGATTAAATCAGGCCTAGTTGGAATGTGTCAGTGTCAGGATTTAAAGCCTGAATTAGTACAAAAGAGGAAATAACCAGAAAGAATTGTAAAGGGATGATAAGAGAAGATGAGAAAAGAAGAAATAAGAGGAAGAAAGGAAGAATTTAGATGAGAAAATCCAAAATCATAAAAAAACATGCCTCCTACGTATTTGGTTTGCTACCTATATAGCTATTACATAATCTTGCACTATTACATAATTACCCTCCTAATAATTTAGGGTCATGACAATCCCTACTCCTTAAAAGCATGCTTGTCCCCAAGCATGTAGGTGACAAATGAAAGCTACACAAAAGAACTTGCCAAACTTTTGTTCAAACTTGTAAACAGAGTACATGAAGATCCAACATCATAGTCAGATAAGGAAAAATGGAGAAGGAAGCTTTCAGGAAGTACTTGAAGTCCACTTCAATGGCTGAATCATGTATGCAATTATTGGCCTGTGTAAAATTCGTGTGCCTCCCTTGAACTTAGTCACCATTTCATCCCATGTCATTGATCTGACTTGGTTGTTCCAGCTATTGTCCAACTCCTTGAATCCACCAACAATTACATCCAGACTTTGGAATGTCCCCAGCTCTTGAGAATTTTCTCCACCGTCAACTATAATTCCTGAATAAGCTATGATAACATAAATGGAAAAATAAGCCTCAAGTGATTCCAATTTCTCAGTGTCATCCTTTACTCCATTTCCTAGTGAAACTGATAGGAAAATGTTTCTTGATACCTCCTTATATGAAAATCCTACAGCAGATGGTGTTTGTTTAACAAGAAGCCATAAAGTTTCCAAATGCCTATGCAACACACTTGCTCCTTCAATACTTCTACAAGCATTCCATTTCCTCTTGAACTGCAAATAAACAAGTTCAAGTGCCCTATGGCATACTGCAACTTCTCCACAATTATCGAAGCCACCTATCATAACTGTTTTAATATTGATAAAGATGTTACTGCACCTTCTTTGCAAAAGCAAATAATTTTGCTTGCTATTTGTCAGCACCAAAATCCTCTTCTTTTGTTCTGTTATTTCAGTAACAGCACCCAAACCAAAGAACTGATTTATCAGTGCACCACTGATATTAACTTCAAATTTTCACTTGAAAAACTCATATAGAGACTTACTCCCTCCCTTAAAAGCAGTAAACCTTTCCACCCAGGATTTTGGAGCTTGTTTACTATACTTCAGAACTCCAGCGATCTCCAAAGTTAGCACAAGAAAGGACAACAAAGTCTCTTGCCAATTTCCTGCCACATAAATTCTGTTGAAATCCTCAACTGCCAGAATATAAGAGATGCAGAAGTCAATATTGCCAGAAAATTCAACAAATCGTAAAGTGTCATCATTCCAAAAAGGACAATGAAGCATACTGGAGATACCAGTGATAATGGATTCCATAGCACTCATATTATGCTGTCTCTTATTAGCAATGACAAAAATATTATGAAGAGAACCCCACACAATTTCCAGAAAACCATTCAAATAATCCTGCAAAGTGTCCACAAAAGACTTGTCCAACAAGACAGAATCCCACAGCACAATCTATGAAGCTCTATATTCAGCTTAATGAAAACTGAAACTCCATAATTGTCCAGAATTTCCGAAACTCCATGAAAACCCTTATGTAAAGACCGGCAACCAAGAACTCCTACATAACCAATTGAGAGTTTGGAAATTAACTCAAAAACTCTATCTATCAAGAATTTCAGCTGATCAATATATACCCACTCATCAACACTGATATCCTTTAGAACAGAGCATTTAGCACTCATATACTTCTTGATCTCATCTATCCACATACTCATCATTTCTTCAAAGAATCTATACCAGTTTTGAAAACCCAAAGAGTACAAATTCCCATAGTACCAAATGAGAGCATCCATAGAAAGCTTAAGAAAGTCAATATGAAGTACTGTGTTAACAAACTCCACTATCTTAAGATTACAGTAAATCTCCATAAGAAGTTTCCAATTCAAAAAAAATGCTTTTCTCTTCCTTGAAATTTTCATTCTCACAATAATGTCTAAAATTCAAGGAGTTATTTCTCTTATTGAAGCTCAATTGCATTTTTCTAACATCATCATAGAATTCCGTAAAATTATCATCCCAATTCCTATATGCAACGCCTAGTGATCCAACTGCTAGCAAAAACAATGAACCATCCAGAGAATCAAATTTAGCATCATAATGGCAACAGTTATGAATTCCTACCTCATTCCATACCAATCTTATCATTAAAAAGATGGTTCCACCTCTAAACATTGTAGCACTTTGAACCCATCCAATCACTTGTCGAAATTCAACTAATTCCAGTTTTGAATCAGTAGTCTCCCATTTAAAACTAGTTCCCCTTTGAATTCTCATTTTTGAAATATACTTAGGCCCTGTCAACTCTTCACCAGGATTCCAAACCTCTAGATTTTCAACATCTTTGACATCTTTAATACCAGTAATCCATCTACCCTATGATCTCTTGATTCCAATTTCAAGCATATGTTTAAGCAAACTAAATTTTCTATAAAAACTCGGCCCCTTCAAGAATCCATTAGTCCCCATCACATGGTAGTTAATATCTAATTCTCCTAAAGCTCAAACTCAATCCAGTCGAATACTTTGCTACTGAGAACTGAAGTAATTTCTTCACAAATGTTAAATGCTTCCTCCATACCAAAAGCAACACTTCTCACATTAAATTGAAAAGCCCTTGAATGAACTCGCAACAATTTATCAACAATCATCACCGAGAAACAATACGAATTCTTAGGTGTTTCCATACCAATTTTAGTGCCCCCTTTAAAACACGTAGCCAAGTCAATCCATGAATTCTCATTCAACCTATTAGTCCCTTTAACTAGTAGTTCAAACCCCAAATGCTGATTATCCCTTTCAGAGTTCAACATGAATTCGGCATTCCTAAAATTATGTTCTATTCCACCTACCCCCTTAACCCTTTCATTATGCCAAACATTCATAACCATCAAAGCATTTTCAGCTATCACAAAATTGCACGACAGATTCAAAAGACCCATAGAATCATTAGGTAAACTCACATTTTCACCAATATCATTGTTATTCATCCTTTCATTGCCAGAAAAATATTCATGAGTGTTAGGATAGTATTTACCTCTCTCTTGATCTTGAAAATAGTTTGGCTTATCTCTATCGTCCTTAGAAATCTCTACCGAATTCGACTCTGCTTCCAGTTCTTCTTCTGTAATAGCCACTGCATCGACTTCAATATCACCCTTCGCCATTAGAATTTCCAGTTCATCTAAATCGTCAATTTGCTCCCCATGAGTATTTGATGAAGCCTGAAACAAATCCAATTCTAGGTCCTTGGCCACCCAAACTTCTGAAACTTCCATGCTGACCTTCACTTCATTCTTACTGTAAAATCGATCAAAGATGCTCCTAAACTGATCGATGAGAAGTTCTGCAAAATTATCCCAAGAAATTTAATCTCTTATCTCTATGGCTTCAAACCATAATTCCGCCCTACCCTTCAAATACGGTTTAACCAACCCGATTTTACAAGTTTCAGGAACTGAATTTAGGAAGAATAATTTGTCAAATTTCAGAAGCCATGCTATTGGATTTTTTCCACTGAAATAAGGAAACTCCATTAACGCATCAGAGAACAACAACAATAGAGAATCCGTCCAAAAAATATGGTTCAAATCACAGTCCAAGTAAGGACTGGTCTGATACCAATGTCAGAATTTAAAGCCTGAATTAGTACAAAAAGAGGAAATAACCAGAAAGAATTGTAAAGGGATGAGAAGAGAAGAAATAAGAGGAAGAAAGGAAGAATTTAGATGAGAAAATCCAGAATCATAAAAAACATGCCTCCTATGTATTTGGTTTGCTACCTATATAGCTATTACATAATCTTGCACTATTACTCCTAATAATTTAGGGTCATGACAGTTAGGAATTTGGGTAGAACTCATTCTTAAAAGCTAGCTCAAGAGGGGAGGGTGCCCAAGTTCCTTTAATATCACACATTGGAGTCCCATATCTCCAATGTGGGATACATAGAGTCCTAACAACCACCACGCTTTCGTTCCTATGTCTACGGTGGTTCATTCTGAGTGGCCCACTCTAGGCGTAGCCCCTTCTCAGGTCACCCCTTCCACAAACGTGGACGAAGCATGGGGCCAGCTCTGATACCATTTGTCAAGAACTTGGATAGAACTCACCCTCAAAAGCTAGCTCAAGAGGGGAGGGTGCCCAAGTTCCTTTTATATCACACTTTGGAGTCCCATACCTCTAATGTGGGATACATGGAGTCCTAACATAATGAATAAAAGAAACCCAAGCCAAGCCCAATTCTAATCCAAATTTAGTTTTAATCAATTCCAAGTGCATGGATGGTTGATGCCTAAATTCCTAGGGCTGCGCCCCTTTTCTCAGCCGCCTATGGCTTATTCTTTTCCTTCTTTAGTTATATATTTTATTGCTTTCTTTTTTTCATAGTTGAAGTTTGATGAAGGTTGTTCTTTCAGTTGTGAGATATAAAAATATTCTCAAGATAGTCTATATGCATGAATTCCTGATTATCTTCTGTACATAAATCTCTCTCCTCTTTTTTTTTTTTTTTTTTTTCCTGATTTTATCTAAGAGTGGCTAACTTGGGTTTAATTGGGTCGATCCTCTAATTAGTTCCCCCAATTAATCATTATTGTAAGGGGCTAATATGTGGCGAAGCTATCGTATTGGTAGTGAAGATAATGGGGTAATAATTTTAAAGTTAACCCGATAAGAATTGTTAGTATCAGCTTTCCCTAATTCCTAAAGCTGTTAATATCGTTAATAAGGTATCGTTGGGAGCCCACAGCCTGTTATCTGTATTAATAAGGGAAGCAATTATGTCGTAGGGAGCCAACGGTAATTGCTGATACAATAAGGGGAAATTGAGTTTTGTTTGTAGATTGCTTATTAGCCGGAACTTTATAGACTATTGACGCGTTTATTGAAAGGCTAGTTTGAATCTCAGCAATCTTTAACTGGTCGATTTATGTTTGCATGCATATCTTGGGTTGAAATTATTGTTATTGGAATATTACATGCATGACCTTTCGGGGCTAGTGAGGTCCTTTTGGGTATGGTGATTCATCATATTTGAATGAATTATTTGAGTTAGTTTGATAGTTCATTATACTATTGACACGTCGGATGAATATATGAAATTGGAGTTCATCGTTCCTAGAACTAACTGATTTGTGTTTTTGCATTACAATCTTTGAATCGATAATCAATTGCAAGAATTTAACCGAGATTATGTCTTCAACTATGTGTTTTTATATGTTTTGTTTTACGGGAGAAATAACGTTACCAGTCCTTATGGAGACGATCCTACTTATTGCTATTGTGTAGGTTTTATAAATATTTTTGATAGTTGAAACGACATTTATCAATGCTTCTCACATGCATATTTTGTTTTAACTTTGACCAATTATATAAATTGGATGTGATAGAATATCAGTATAGATTTAGGATATTATATATAAAATTGCACAAGTCCTATTATTTCCTATTGAAAGTATACGCATATAGATTTTTATTTATTTTTTCATTTTTCTGTACATGCTTTTCATGTGCATAGAGTTTTTCAAAATTAATCAATTATATATTTTTAAAAGAGATGGAATTTTTTTACATAATTTAAAATTTTCCCTTACAATATGTTTCAATTTTTATGAGTTACATCATATAGAGTGTCGTAATATAAAAACAAATGTATATGATAGAAAGAGAGAAAAAAATTCATCCATAAGATTGGTGAACTCTTGGATTTTAATTCAAAAAGAACACTCAGTTTGGTCCGACCAATTGTTTTAAGGAATTGTACAAATAACATTTTCTTCGATAATAAATATCATATTTCACTACTCAAAAGAGAATCGTTGATTCAACAGTAAATAATTTGATCTGATAATAATTAAATACAAGTAGTTGAAAATAAACTAAATCAAACATAAACAGATCTAAATAAGTAGTAATCAATACAAATCTAACTAGTAGAAGAAAAAATCGCCATAGCGCTGAACAAGTCACCCACCGAAGTATGAATATGATATCGAATCTGCAACTAATCTTCTGTTAAATGTCCCAAATCGACTGGATATTCACTTGATAATAATAAAATACCCTTCGATTATAGGGATAAGTCAGTTTACATTTTATTTTCAATTGTTCAGTTTTGTGTGAGATTACAATTGAAGTCTAGCTAGTTCCTCTATTTTTGACTCAATTTTAAGATTTCATAATTTGTTGAAGGCTAAACAATGGGTCTGTATTTTGATTTTGGATCTCTTTGGTGGAGAAAGTGGGTTTGGTAGTGGTGTAGGGAATTGGTATTGGAGGAAGAATTGGTGGCAGTCCAAAATGGAGGACACCGCTGTGGCAAAAAAGGTGGTGGTCGGCAGTTAGTGGTGTAGGGCGGTGTTGTTGGAGGAAGAATAGGGGAGTCGGCTATGGCTGACAAGTAATGTTTGGTGCTGAACTTGGGATAAATTCTAGTATAATAACATATCAAAAATTGCTTAGTCATTAAAAGAATTAACACTTGGCCGATGTTGGATGGGTTATTAACCACCACATCAACCGATGACATGGTGGTTAATAACCACTCAATATTTTTTCCTAGGCCAAAATTACTTCTAAAAAAGTTTTCAATTGCGAATTGCACCAGAATCGCCTGTGATTAATGAAATGAATTCTCGGAAAAAAGAAAGAGTACTTGTATCATTTCATTTATGCCATCTAATCTATATTAGATATGCACTGAATTATTATAAGGAGAAAGAAAAAAAAAAACTTGTATCTTAAGGAGAAAGAAGAAAAAAACTTGTATGCACTGAATTATATATTTATTAATAAATTATGTAGCCAATGTCTACAAAAATAACAAAAATGTTTTCATTCTAACTATTTTAGGTTACGTATTTCTATAATGAATGAGAACATGTGCTTTGATACAACACCACATCAATCTTGATATTCTATAGTTTTTTTTAAAAAAAAAATTTTTAATTCGACACTATTACCTATTTATTATATAGGAGGCAGAGACTGTGGAGAAGGGAAGTTGGGGAAGCTCTGTAGAGTCTTGACAGTTTGCACTCTAAATAGGCAGAACTGACAAAAGTAGGAATAACCTCTGAGTGACCCTCTATGCACCAGTAGTTGTGGTAATCTATTATACTAAACCCACCAGCAGTTGAAGGTACACCATTCATTCTATACTATGATATCATACACTATTTTAACCACCCCTTTCTAACCTGGGCATCAAAGTCTTTTCCGAGACTTATCCCTTTGCTTGCATGTTACAATTTTTATCGAAGTCTATGTGGTTTACTGAAATCCGCTGTTTACATGTCAATATGTGCTTCATCGACACATAATGATTAATACCTAATCAGGTTGTATTGTACTATATACAACTTATATGAGTTACCCATGAAGCGGTACTTTTTTGTTGGGGGGGGGGGGGGGGGGGGGGGGCTGGGGGGGAGGAGGGTGGGAAGCCTATGTGGCGCCTAGCCTTCTAAATAGTCATTGTTCTGCTTATCAGGAACTTGAGTTTACGTGACTTGAAGAAAGAACAAACAAATCACACACCTAATAGTCACCAAAAAAAGTAAGAGATGTGCACGTAATTTGCACGCAAAAAGCTAGTGTGTTTCAAGTTTTATGAGTTATATCATATAGTGTGAAATTGTAAAATAAAAATAAATGTATATGTATATAACAGAAAAGAGGAAACAAATTAAAGATGTAGTGAAACACACTAAAAGTGTTACTGACCATTTAGTTGTCATTTGCTGTCTTTCTTTGACATCCCAAGACCCAAGAGTACTTTGGGAGACTTTGGAGATTATGTTCTCGAAATTAATGCATCATGCATGACATTTATTAAAAAAGAAAACCTTTAAAAATCATGGTTGGATTAACATATTTTTCTTTTGATTTGGATTGTTATATCACTTTTGTGTCCCTTAATCTGAAAATTAATTTTGTTTTGTTTCTCAAATTCAAAATTAGTTCTTAATTACTTGTCCCAAACTCAAATTCAAAAGTACTTGAGATCTACACATATTAGCAAGGGGTAAAAAATGTTCTTGTATTCAATTTCATTAAAGACATTCGAAAGGATTAAAAGTCAATCTTGATCTTTCATTAAAGTCTAATTTTTCTTAAACTCTTTTAGGATGGTGTAATCATTTCTCTTTTTTTTTTTTTTTTTTTTCCTCTATTGTATCACATACATATACATTGATTTTGGTATTACAATTTCACACTCTATATATAACTCATAAAAATTAAAAGAAAACACAAGCAAATTTTAAGGAAAGTAAACAAAATTAAACACTGTAGTAAAATTATGTATCTCTTTTAAAAGCTGATTAACTTTGAAATGTTTTTATGCACATGAGAAGCATATACAAATCTAAAAGGAAAAAATAAAAATAAATAAAATAAAATTCTATATAAGAGTATCACTAATTTCTACATAAAAATAAACTCGTATATTTTCACACATAATCATAAATCTATGATGATATCCCATCACATTCAATCTATATAATTGATTAAAAGAAATAAATATGTACGTGAGAAGCACGAATAATATTTTTAGAGGAAAAATATAAAATTTTATACAGTTGAATATCTAATATTAAATGATAAAAAAAACTCATTCATTTTGAATGGGAAAACAATTAAATTAAGCATATCTAATACCGTACGCATATCTCCACCCCCCTCCCTTGAAAGAAGCTTAGATTTTCTTTATTTTTGTGAGAATTCACTTTTATCAATCATGGGTAATTCTGGTGAAATTCACTATACAAAACTGTTTTTAGTTAATTTAGGAAGTTTCTTGCCTAAATCAGAAAAGGAAAAAAAAAAAAAAAAAAAAAAAGAGTTTGAGAATATCCCAAATCTGGTCTCGAGGTACCTACCTCCGAAACTACTAATGATCTAAAAACAATAGATAGGTTGATCAACATGGTAACAGCAACAATTATACTGGTACATGAAAGCAACTTCAACTTTTGAAGGAATATAGTGTTATTCAGAGCGAATTCAACAATTATACTGGTACATGAAAGTAACTTCAACTTTCAAAGGAATATAGTGTTATTCAGAGCAAATTCAAAGAAAGCACCAACATTACTGATGTATTTTTTTTTTCTCTCTTTTCTATTATATGCGTATATATTTATTTTTGTATTACAATATCACACTCTATATAATATAACTCATCAAAATTGAAACACGCTAATTTTTTAGTGAGAAGCATGTGCAAATTTTGGCTGGAGTCTTATTAAAGCTTGTGAATTATGAAATGCCTCATGCCATTCAATTAACTTCTTGCTTCTGGACTCATGACTCATGCATTTTCATATGATCTTAAATCTATGAGGAGATACTATCATATTCAATTTATATAAATTTTTATTTATTTTTTCTTTTTCCTAAATATGTACTTGCTTCTTATGTGCATAGAACTTTTTAGAATTGGTTTAGGTAAATTCTGTTGGAAAATGAGGCCTAAACAACTTAACGATAGACAACTCGAGTCGTGCAAGCACTGTCCTCAAGAAATTATTTCTGGGATAGAAATATTTTTCCTAGATTAAACGAGTTCTTCCTTTCAAAAAAGGGATCAGGAACAGCAAAAACCAAAAAACCCAACAAATATTGAAGGAACAATTGTGAATAAGAAAATAATAAAGTTTACAAAGAAAACTAGTTTTTGGGAAACTCAATTTTGATCGTAGAAAATAGATGAACTATTATAGACAGAAGATATTGGTATAGTTAGAAAATCCTGCGAAGAATTTTCCACTAACGTTGAGTATAAGATAGAGTTTGACACTTTCTCTTCTGCCAAATCTCTCAACGTTAATAACTGACCATGTTTAAGGAGTAATTGTTGACTTGGTATACTCTTATTTCAGAAAATCAGTTTAATTATCTTTTGAAATAATTAAATTCCAACAATTCCCCACATATTTCAAAAGATTTGAATAAAACACAAAATAATTATAAAGCATTTTGTTGGGTGTGTGTGGGTGTACGAACCATCAGTGTGGTGTCTTTTGGACTATGAAACAAACTTAGACTGATAAAATTTGCCTTACAAAATTATTGGTGAAATGTAATATGAACCAATAAATCTTATTGTAGGTAAGAAATTTTAACATCATTTGTATGCCCCCAGTTTGCTATTCAACGGGTTTTTGCGCAAATAGCCCATAACCAGGTTTTTCATTAGAGCTCTAAAGATTTAGCCAAAATCTTATAGGAGCGGCCCCACCCCACACTCATATACTTGAATTCATCAAGTGTATACTTCTTAAATACACCATCCATAAGAAATATGAATTCACACTACTACAAAATGGACTTTCTACGGCGGTGCTTCAACGGCGGAAAGACCAAAACCGCCATTAAAAAGAAAGTACGGACTTTCTACGGCGGTTAGAAATAAATCGCCGTAGAAGGCGGTTAGAAATAAAACCGCAGTAGAAAGTCCCCTTTTTACGGCGGTTTTAGAAAAAAAACCGTAAAAAGGGGACTTTCTACGGCGGTTTTATTTCTAACTGGCGTAGAATGTCCCCTTTCTACGGCGGTTTTAGAAAACCGCCATAGAAAGTCCCTTTCCAGACGGTTGTATTTCTAACCGCCGTATAATTAATAAATATGATGAATTTTACTATAAAAATTGATAAATAGTAAAATACATATTTATTATTAAATTTAAAAAAATTTGGGGGTTAAATTACAAAAATAGAAAAACTAGAAATTAATAGGAATAGAGGAACGGGCAGGAATTCACAATTACGGGCTTTCTACGGCGGATTTATTAAAACCGCCGTAGAAATGAACTTTCTATGGCGGGTGTAATTAAAACTGCCGTAGAAATGGACTTTCTACGGCGGTTGTAATTAAAACCGCCATAGAAAGTTATTTTCTCTGGCGGTTTCTTCATAACCGCCATAGAAAGTTACTTTCTACGGTAGAAATAGAAAGTTACTTTCTATGGCGGTTTTAATAAAAACCGCCGTAGATGGTTTTATTTAATAAAACCGCCATAGAAACTTGATTTTGTTTGAATTTTAAGGGTTTTCCTTTGTTTCCATCTCCAGCCAGCAGCGGCTTCCCCCTGTTTCCATCTCCAGCAAACTGAAGCGTTCTCTCGTTGCCGACGCCCATCCTCTCTCCGTCGGTTTTTTCTCTTGTCTTCCCCCGAAGTCATTCTTCCGGCAGCGTTGATAACAAGATCCGTGGTCACCCAACTCCGGATATGGTTTCTTAATCGGCCATCACCCACCACTTGGAGTTAATCCCCCATCATAATTTCACCACAATCGGTCCTTGTTGTGGGCTTCAAATCATAAAAAAGGTAATATAGAATAGTTTCAACTTTATTTAAGCTTTACAAATTTTATTGTTACTTGATTATTGTGATTGGCCTAGGGTTTATTATTAGTGTTAAATTCGGGTTGGGTGAGATGATGAATGATTAAATTCGGGTTTGATTAGTGTTATATCGGTGATTATTGTATTGTTCTTGCTGTTAATGATTAAATTAATTAGAATTTGATGGATGCACGCAAAAATTTTGTGAAGTTTGGTGGTTGTTCGGTTTATTATCATGGAAGTTTTTGATATATATATTTTGAATAAAGTTGAAATATATATATATATATATATCAAAACCTTTCTAAGGCTGTTCCTGCTATTTTTGATATATATTTTTTCAATGTAGAGAAAAAAATGAAATATTAAATATTTTTACAAATTTGGTACTTTCTACGGCGGTTATCTTCAAAACCGCCATAGAAAGTTAACTTTCTAGGGCGGTTCGCTTAGGAACCGCCATAGAAAGTTAACTTTCTACGGCGGTTTTGAAAAAAACCAACTTTCTACGGCTGTTCCTAAGCGAACCGCCGTAGAAAGTCCGTAAACTTTCTACAGCTGCCGGATAGATGGCGGTTCAAAAATGCCAAAAAACGCCGTTAAAAGCCCTAAAAAACCGCCATTAAAAGTCATTTTTGTAGTAGTGTCATTAAGAGTTTTGAAGTCAACCTCACAGTTAATGCACTCTGTCACTCACCACTTGTAGTGCCTCAGTGCCAATATAGATTTTGTTGTTACCCATATGAACCTACTTCATGGGATTGCCAATCACATAGGTTGGGTTGCCATCTATATTAACATCATATTGGCTTAACTCTCACTTCTTTTGAGGTGTGAAGAATTAATTTTCTTTCTGTCGGTTTAGTAAAAGGTTTGATCAAATTTACTTCTGACTTCACATAATATATGGAGTTATTCCATCTTCTAGCAGCTGCTTTACGACATTATGTCTCAATATCATATGTCGATTTTCACAATAAGAATGGTTTTTTTTGATAATAGCAATTGTTGTTTTAATAGTTATACACAATAGGGAATCATCTTTTTGTTTAAAAAGAATATTAGTAAGCATCACCGTATCTCTCTAGTACAATGGGAAAATCATTGTTTAAGTATATCATAATTTCATCACACCTCTCAAATATTTCATTAGTCTAATCAATGTAGACCAATGCTCATGATTAGATCAGCACAATTTATTGAGGGTTGATATAATAAGGTTTACGCACAAGTATCACATAAAAGCGTAAATAAAATACTTCTCAAACCAAGTTATTTGTAGGTGACACTATGTTTACCCTACTCAATTGGTTTACCAGCAAAAGTTTTGAAACCTATTATTTGTATGTTCATGATACATTAGTTATGCAGTGCATCCCAACATTTCTTATATAATTAGTACATTTATAATTTCTGAATTTAGATCAGACAACATTATTTGATCCCACAGTTTTTTGTCAAAGACAAACTATCGTTGTGAATATATGGTCATATTCAATATGGAATCCATATGTAGCATAATTTAATTTAACATAAAAGTATGTTCAACACACAAACCATATTCAACCAAAATGCCATATTTAGTATAAAACCAAATTAAACATAAAAGCCTTATTGTTAATAATATGTAATTAGATGTATTACGACATGCATTAACAGTATAGGGATAATGGATACATCTTCATTATTTATATCTGAATAATAAAAACTCATAGACTACAAATGCCAGATCAAACAGACACATTAATTGAAAATCACAATCTACTCATATTTAGATGAAACATTCAATCAAAATGAAATGTTCAATCCAATCTTTGTCAATAAAGCTACACATTTTTTATACATGTATTTTAGGTTCATAAGACATAATTAGTACACTATAAAAAAAAGATCAACAATATAAGCATAAGAGATGCATTATCATTCGAACACCTTCTGATTCATTCAGTACAAAAAGAAATTACTATTTATAATAATCATTTCAAATGACCACTTTATTTCAATCTACTCATGAAACAAAAATAAAATCACAATTACTCTAATTATTGAAATATTCTCCAGCACACAAAGAACTAAGTATTTCCTAAAACCTTCAGGAGTACTTCACAGACTTTCTCCTCACACCCTCTACTAAAGGTAGGAGGAAAAGCTACTCGTGTAGCCCTACAATCAACCATTCAATATTCGTTGTCACATTCACGCAACAATAATTTCATCTCCTTTAGCCAAATTAGTTTTAGCTAAATTAGCTTTAGGAGGATGGCCTCTTCACTGTTATCTCTAACTCTCATAATTTAGTAAAACTACATATATTTTGATAAATCATACAGTACACTAAATTTCTCATAAAATTTAGACATTTTATTTTCATACCTCCTATTCTCACCTTGCACACTTTGAAGGTCCTCTTCTTGGAGTTGTCACCGTCATTCTCAACGCTTGTAAAACCCTTTGTATAAGAGCCAATAGCACAACAATAGCACAACAATGGTGCATGGATCATTGATAGCAACTGGTGCTCATCATCCCATCATTCCATCTACGAAAACTCTTTCTGTGACTACTAATTCCAAAACTCTCAATTTTGAAAAGAATAGATTTGAAATATCTTTTAATATGTATTGAATTTATTTAAGAAGACAAAAATGTTTTCAGGATATTTCAAATTATAAGAATTGAAAAACCATTTTAATTTGAGTATCTATAATAAGCAAAAGTTTTGACAGAAAACATGCTGACTGACATAAATCATTATTTGTACAGGCGATAATTTCTTGAGATTGTTGGAAAAGGAGGCCTAAACAATTTTACGATAGATAACTCCAGTCGTGCAAACACTATCCTCAAAAAATTATTTCTGGGACAGAAATATTTTCCTAGGATTAAACGAGTTCTTCCTTTCAACAAAAGGATTGGGAACAACAAAAACCAAAAACCCAAAAGTGATTGAAGGAACAATTGTGAAGAAGAAAAGAATAAGGTTTTACAGAGAAAACTAGTTTTCGGAAAACTCAATTTTTTTATCGTAGAAAATAGATGAAGTATTTATAGACAGAAAATATTGGCATAGTTAGAAAATCATGCGAAGAATTTTCCACTAACGTTGGGTATAAGATAGAGTTTGACTCTTCTCTTTTGCCTAAATCTCTTAATATTAAATAATTATACATGTTTAAGGGAGTAATTGTTGACTTGGTATACTCTTATCTCAGTAAATCAGTTTAATTATCTTTTGAAATAATTAAATTTTGACAAATTCTTGCCTAAGTCGAAGTTTCAGAATATGCTAAATTTCAATCCAAAACTACTAAAGATTAATTTGGAAAGAAATAGATATGTTGATCAAGACCGTAACAACAATAATTTGGCATACGAAATGCAACTTTGACTTTCAAAGAACAAATTATAGCGTTCTTCAGAACCAATTCAAAGAGAGCATGCAGCCTTATGTATTTTGTTTCCCTTTTTTATGTCATATACATGTACATTTATTTTTATTTTACAATTTCACACTCTATATGATATAAGTCATAAAAATTTAAACACACTAGCTTTTTGTGTGAGAAGCACGTGCACATCTCTTTACTTCTTTTTGGTCACTATGAGCTCTGTGATTTGTTTGTTCACTACCACAAAATGCCCCTTAGGAGGCGGGTCCTAAGGGGCATTGGAGGCGGGTGCTGCATCGCTGCGGGCGCCTCCCTTTGGAGGTGCCCGTACCCGCCACCCCTTAGGGGGTTATTGGAGGCGGGTGCAAAACTGCACCCGCCTCCAATAATGGTTATTGGAGGCGGGTGCAATTTTGCACCCGCCTCCAATAACTCTCCGAAAAAAAAAATTTATTTCTTTTTTTGCACTTTATGGCTTTGATAGGAATCGAACTCGCGCCTTCAGATTCACTTGACTCTTGCATATTAAATTTACCACTAGGCTATATATATTTATGTATTTCATATTAAAATAGAAAATATATATTTCTATATTTCCTTCTAAAAATTGTAATTTTTATTACTTACTAATTTTTCGCCTCACTAGAATCCCGAAAAATTATTAAAATTATTTTCAACAATCCAAAATTTTTTTTTTTTTGAACTACTATTAAAAATTTTGCAAAACTGCACCCGCCTCCTTTTCATATAATGAAATTGGAAAATTTGCAAAACACTTTGGAGGCGGGGGGTTTTGGCTTCACCCGCCTCCATTGAGCTATCCAAAAAAGATTTGGAGGCGGGTGCATGTCAATAACTAATTATTTCCAAAGAGATTTGGAGGCGGGTGCAACATCCACCCGCATCCAATAATTAATTATTGGAGGCGGGTGGATGTTGCACCCGCCTCCAAAGACTTTTTCGGCCCCTTTGGAGGCGGGTTTTTGTACACCCGCCTCCAAAGGGGCGCCTTCTTTGATCATTTCTGTACTAGTGGTTCTTTCTTTCAAGTCATTTCAACAAGAAGAACAATGACTCTTTAGAAGGCTAGGCGCCCACACTGACTTCCTCCCTTCCCCCACTGTCGTCATGGATACCTCATAGAAGTTGTATATGGTACAATATAATCTGTTATGTATTAATTATGTGTCGATGAAGCACATACTGACATGTAACAATGGATTTAGGTAAATCCCATAGACTTTGATGAAAAGTGTAACATGCAAGCGAAGGGATAAGTCCTAGAAAAAAACTTTAATGGCCAAGTTCGAAAAGGGTAGGTTAAAATTGCTGGTGGGTTTAGTATTATAGATTACCACAACCGCTGGTGCATAGAGTGCAGACTGTCAAAACTTTGCTAGTTTTACCTATTTAGAGTGCAGACTGTCAAAACTTTGCTGGAGATCCCCCCACTTCCCTTCTCCATAGTCTTTGTTTCCTATGTAATAGATAGGTAATAATACCGAGTTAAAAGTAATAATAATTATAGAATATCAAGATTGATGTAGTGTTCGATCAAAACACATGTTCTCATTCCTTACAAAAATAAACATAACATAAATTATTTAGAATGAAAACATTTATGTTGCAATTTTTCTTTAGTAGTAGACATTGGCTACATAATTTATTAACAAATATACTCCCTCCAACCTAATTTAAGTGTCACTTAAAGTTGTTTCACACAAATTAAGAAAAATGTAAAAATTACTCTATAAGCCTTATTTAAGTTAACTTACTATTATGTTACAAATTTTAGTAAAAGAGAGTTTTACTATCCCAAAACTCTTTTTAGTTATATCCATTGGCCAGTTATAGTAATTATAACTAATGAGAAGAAAGAGAATAATAATACTCATGTTTCTAAGATAATGCATTATTTCCAAAACACATTGAAAGTAGCAGTAGAAGGGTAAACATGAACAATCAGTACAATATAGTCTTGGAATGTGAAAGTGACACTTATTTTGGGTTAAAATTTTACTCATTAAGTGACACTTAAATTGGGATGAAGAGAGTATAATTCAGTGCATACAAGGTTTTTTTTTTTTCTTTCTCCTTAAAGCATCACTGGGGAGAGACAAATGTTGAATTTCATCACTTTGACTGCTTCTTTGAACTTAGTTGGTATTTTAGTTTAGAAATCTTTAGCGTTGACATATGCATGGTGTTTTTTGTGAACTGTTGCTTATCAATGTATGAAGTTGAGGTCAGTGAAGCTTCTGAAATACTTTTGGGTATGATTTGATGGTAATTAGTTAGAGAAAGACAAATTAATGGTATTTGAAGTAGTCTTATTATTTTTCCTGTTTACAAGCTTTATTCATATAAAATTCTCAATAAGGAATACGAAAATTGTGCATTTGTATAAATGATCATATAAAGATATTCTTTCATACATTGGAATAATACAGTTGATCAAAGTTTGTACCAAATATGCACGTGAGAAGCACGAATAATTTTTCTCGAGTTGAAATACAAAACTTTATGCAAGCGCATATCTATATTAAATGGCATAAATGAAAAGATAAATCTTTCTCTTTTGTGATAATTCATTTCATCAATCATAAGTCACTCTGGTGAAATTCACAGCTGAATTTTTTTTTATTTAGGAAGTGGTCTTTCTTTAGAAGAAAATATTTGATGGTTATTAACCACCATGTCATCAGATGGTGTCAAGTCATTTTATGACTAAGCAATTTTTGACATGTCAGTATATTAGAATTTATCTCAAGTTCAGCACCAAACATCACTTTTCAGCCATAGCTGTCTCCCCCATTCTTCCTCTAACAGCAACTCCTCAACCACTAGTACAATAGTCTCCCCTTCCATCACTTTTCAGCCATAGCTGTCTCCCCCATTCTTCCTCTAACAGCAGCTCCTCAACCACTAGTACAATAGTCTCCCCTTCTGTGCGCTTGAAGCGATTACTAGTTCGGCCTCGAGGAGCAGCTTTCCATGTGCCAAACAAGCTAGGTATATCAAGAGGATTCCCTGAGGGCCGGAAATGTGATTTTCTTGACGACATCCGTCTATTCTTTCTACAACTGGGAATAAATTGATTATCATGTTGCATCTTAAGATTACTGTCCTGGTTTAGTGTAGATAATTCCTTTCCAAATATGGTCCCTATGGTTGAATCTGTCTGTTTATTTTTCAACTTGCTGCAAAAGCGTGATGGAGCTGATGAAGCTCAATGAAGAACATCATTAGATGCACTAATTCAAGGGGCTTCTTGCATCCATCATCAACATTCTTTTGGCCGGCAAAGTCCCCGGCGCCTCAATTCGGTCTCGTGCTTCAAAAGAGTACTCTTTCTGAATTTCTTGCCGCCATCCTTCAGCCTGGGTATGATTTAATTATGCAGGAACTAGTCTTAAGCGTCTCATAAGCATTATAGAGCTGTTTGTTAGGGATGCTCCGCAAAAAATGATATGCACATGTACAAAGTTTCGTATTTTTTTTCTAAAAGAATTTTAAGTTCTCCTTACGTGCATATTTTGTTTCAACTTTGCTCAGTTATATAAATTGAATGTGATAGAATATCATTGTAGATTTAGGATCATATATGGAAAATGCACGAATGCTATCATTTCCTCTAGAAATTAGGCATACACTTACCCAAATTTTTAGTTTTTTTTTTTTTTTTTTTTCCATTTTTTTGTTGTGGTATTTCCTTAAATTTCTAATACAATTAGTATTGGGCCAGATTTTTTAATTATGAATAGATTAGGAAACTAAGCCCAATAGGATTTCACTAGTTTTATTATAAATAGATGTTGTTTGTAATAGACTAGAAGCAGTAGTCAGAGCACAGAGCAGTAGACAGATCTCATTTTCGACAGAGAGGGTGCTAGAGACAACTGTAGAGGGGAAGGGTAGAATAGAATTGAGGGCAAAGAGGTTAGCTCTTCTATTCTGTAATTCTCTGTTTGTTTGGAATAGTGCGTATTCTCGTGGATTAAACCACTTTAAATTGTTGTGTTTTCTTTTCTGTTTTCAATTCCGCTGTAGTGTCTTGTTAGAATATTTCTTCTAACAAGTGGTTTAAAGATCTTGATGGGGTGTTTTTCTTAACAAGTGGTATCAGAGCCGGGTAACCAAAAGAGGAAAAATCAGAGAGAGACAGAAATCAGGAAGGGAAAATCACAGAGTAAAGATAAGGAGTTCGAACTTTCGTTCGTCATACGACGTCACAAGACTCACAACAATTCCGACGGTACTGCAGGTTGTTGCTTTGTTGCTTCGGGTGCGTGTGGATCAAATTAAAAAGGAAGGTCTTTTTTAATTTGGTTAGGGGATCCGATTTTGGAAGGAAAGGAAAAGGGAATTTATTCTGCCGCTGGAATTGTTGTCAACCGTGGATGTTGAATATGCATGTGGGTAATTGAAATTACTTAAAATCAAAGCTTCATGTTTTCACTCTGACCGAGACGTGGGTAGGTTTTTTAAATTGATTGTTGTTCAATTTGATCATAAAGGGAGCTTTGGTTTGGGTGATGAGAATGAATTGTGGGGTGGTGTTTGGGAAAGAGTTTTTTTTTGGGCAGTGTTTCGGCTGAACCTTGTGATATTTGTGGGTAATTTAATTTTGGTACAAGTGATTTAAGGTTATTTGGATCAATTTTAAAGATGTCTCAAAAGAAGTTTGAAACTCCACTATTCGATGGAAAGACGGATTTTACGATGTGGCAGTGCACTATTCAAGATTTACTGGTGCGGCATAATTTTGATTTGGCACTTGAAGATAAGAAGCCCAAAGGGATGAGTGATAAAAACTGGGATACGATGAAGAAGCAGGCAGTTAGTACGATTCAACTTGCACTTGCTCCAGAAATTAAATATAGTGTTCTGAAGGAGAAGACACCGAAGGGATCTGGGACAAGTTGGCGAGTATTACGAACAGGTTGTGCATGAAGATGGACCTTTACACTTTAAAGATGGATGAAGGAGGGAATTTTGATGACCATGTGAATGTTTTTAATCAGCAAGTATGCCGACTTCAAAACACGGGAGAGGAAGTCGAAGATGAAGAGCAAGCTCTGTTGTTGCTGTCTTCTTTACCATTATTTTATAAACTGGTTGTGCAAACAATGCTTGTTGGGAGAACAAGCTTGATACTTGATGATGTGGTTACACAGTTGAGGAAGAATGAGAAGATTATGGTAAAGAATACTACGCCCAGGGTTGATGAAGCACTAGCTGTTACAAAGAGTTCGAATCTAGGGAGGAGTCATTCGCGAGGTAGGAGTGACATTCGTGGAAGATCTCGGCCAAGAGACTACAGTAATTTAGAGTGTTATTATTGTGGGGAGAAGGGTCACATCCAATATGCTTGCCCTATCATGAAAGAAGATTTGAAGAGTTTGAGGGAGATGAAGAAGAAGGGCAAAGAGAAGATTGACGACTCTACTAATGCAAATGTTGTGTATAATGATGATGATTTGTTGATGATGAAGGATACTGAGTCAAGCAATTCAGGTTGGGTGATGGATTGTGCAGCCTCTGCACACATACGTAGATATAGATCTTGTTTTGATACTTTGCAGGTTGACGGAGATCTTGGACACATCGTTGTGGGGAATGGTCAGAAGATAAATATTGAGGGTGTCGGTACCACACTTCTCAAGACTCACAATGGTGCTATGAGAAAATTGACTGATGTGAAATATGTGCCTACTTATGCTGATAACATAATTTTGCTGGGAAAATTATGTTCTCGTGAGTACAGATTTACAGGTGATGGAGACTTTTGCAAAGTATTCAAAGAAGATCAGTTGATTCTGCAAGGGACGAGGAGTAGTCACCACATCTTTTCTGTTGGTGATTCGAATAATGGGTCTTGTGCTAAGTTTGGCATTCAAAAGGAGGGTTGAAGCCGAAGAAGAAGAAACAAGTCTCATTTTCTGATGATGTTATTGTACATAGGACTTTGAGTTGAGGGAGGATTTGTTGTGGTATCTCCTCAAATTCCTAATACAATTAGTATTGGGCCAGACTTTCTAATCATGAATAGATTAGGAAACTAAGCCCAATAGGGTTTTCCTAGTTTTATTATAAATAAACGTTGTTTGTAATAGACTAGAAGCAGTAGTTAGAGCATAGAGCAGTAGACAGATCTCATTCTAGACAGAGAGGGTGCTAGAGAAAACTGTAGAGAGGAAGGGTAGAATAGAATTGAGGGCAAAGAGGTTAACTCTTCTATTCTGTAATTCTCTATTTGTTTGGAATAGTGCGTATTCCCGTGGATTAAACCACTTTAAATTGTTGTGTTTTCTTTTCTGTTTTCAATTCTGCTGCAGTGTCTTGTTGGAATATCTGTTCCAACAAGTGGTTTAAAGATCCTGAAGGAGTGTTTTTCCTAACATTTTTAAATTTTAATTTGTACGCGCATCTTGTGCATCTTATGTGCATAGTGCATTTATGGTGATATCATATTCAATTTCTATAATTGGTCAAATTTAAAAGAAATATGCACGTGAGCAGCACATATATGAAGAGGCATAGAACTGCAATAGAAGATCATCATAATACATCAGCCTTCTAAGATACAGTAAACTGTGTACTCTAGTCAATGTTTCTGGATGAAGAAATGTATGCTACCGACTTCTATTCCTAATTAGTGCAAGACAATGTATCATCTTTAAAACACTCAGAAGGAATGAATCAGAGAACTCTGAGTTCAACATCTGAAATTCTTTCAACAGAAATAACAAAGATGACACGCAAATTTACCAAGAGTGGTCATACCCTCAGAATCTGGAGCTTATTGGAGAAAGCAATGGCAACCCAATCAGGCTCGGAAGAGGACCACTGCAGCTTAATGTATTTAGTTTTGTATTTTTTTTCTAAAAAATTACACGTGCTTCTCACGTGCATATTTCGTTCTAACTTTGGTCAGTTATATACATTTAATGTGATAGAATATCATTATAGATTTAGAATCATATATGAAAAATGCACGAGTCCTATCATTTCCTCTAGGAATTAGATATACGCTTATACATACTTTTATTCTTTAAATTTTTTCAATCCGCCCTCTATCAGTTGTCCCATGGAGGAGAGGTCCCAGATGAGAGCCTGGGAATCATCCCCGGCAGTACAAATATGAAAGGAGCTATTTGGTGCCCAGGCAATGGCATTAACACTAGCCTGGTGCCTCTGACGCTCCACCGAGCGTTGGGAAGCGGATGTCCAGGACCACCACATTTGCGCTGTCCATAATGATAATGGCCGTGTATATCGGGTCCTGCTTATTCTGTCCAAGTCAGACCAGCGGCGTGTCCTGCTCAGAGCTCTCATAGATAATGGTGGAGTGCTCCTTGTTCCAGAGATGAAAAACCCTGACGGAACAAACTAAGTGTTCTTCAGAGGGGATTCAAAAGAGTGCATTAGCCTTACTGATGTATTTTTGTTTTTGTTTTTTATCATATACATTTATTTTGATAGTACAATTTCACACTATGTGATGTAACTCATCAAAATTGAAACAGGAGAAGCACAAGCACATGTAAATAAAAATTTCTCTCTTTCAAAAAATACAATTGAATAATTTTTAAATTCTCTACAGCATATCCGTGCGAAGCTTGTACAGATTTAGAAAATTAGTGAAGAAAATGTATATCGATATAAGTTTTGAAATACTCCATGCACGTGAGAAGCACCTACAAATTTTAAAGGAAAAAATGAAAATAAATAAATAAATAAGAATCCATACAGCAGTATGCCTAATTTTTAAAGGAAAAAAAATATGACTTGGGCATTTTTGTATATGGCCCTGAATCTATAAAGATATTCTTTCACATTCAATTTATAGAATTGACAAATTTTTGGACGAAATATGCACATGAGAAGCACATACAAATTTAAAAGGGAAAATAAGAAATAAAAAAAAATCTATATAAGCGTGTGTCTAATTTTTAAATTAAAGGAAAAAATAGGACTCGTGCATTTTCATATATGATCCTAAATCTACAATATTATTCTATCACATTCATTTCATAGATCGAATTGATCAAAATATGCACATAAGAAACACATATAGTTTTTATTTAGAGAAAAAATACAATATTTTATACAAGTGCATGTCTAATATTAAAGAGCATAAATGAAATGATACAGCTCATTCGTTTGGACATATATATTTATAATACAATTTTATAATATATGATTAATATAATTAGTCAAAAGAGTGAATTGTCAAAATATCAATATACTTTAGCTATGTCTCAATAATGGTCATCAAAATTTTTTTGTTCACAAAAAATATAATCATACTTTAAAAAACAGAATAAAATGGTCACTCCATTGAGTATCCGTTTAAACTGACGGAGAGAATCTCACTTGTAGAACGCATGCAACTTTAAAACGTATTTTTGTCCATTGAGAGAACCTAAATAGTTACAGTTCATCATCTCTATTCTTTATATCCCTTTTCAGTGTTTCTCTTCTCTGTTTTTTTTTTCTACAAATCTCTTAATTTAAAATCCAGTTCAAAATAATTATTTACCTTGAGTTGTCTCTATCAACCTTTAAGGATTCTCCTTCGTATTTGGTGAGGGCTGATTCTTCTCATTTCGCCCCTCCAATTTTTCGAATTTTATTCTTTAATTTATGCTCCTCTTGGTGGAATTCTGTGTTCTCATTCCTGCGAGGGGTGAATTCAAAACTGCACGAGTTCTTCCTTTAAAATTAGACATACGCTTATATGGATTTTTATTTTATTTTTTCATTTTTCCCTTTGAAATTTTTACGTGCTTCTCAAGTGCATAGGGTATTTAAAAATTAATCAAATATATTTTATAAAAGACAGAATTTTATTGTAGAGCTTAAATATTTTTTCTTTTTTTTCCTTAATATGTGCACATGATTCTGACACAAATAGCTAGTGTGTTTCAGTTTTGATTATTATATAACATAGAGTTCGAAATTGTAATATCAATAAAAATGTATTTGTAACTTGGCTGATGGTGTTGTGTGTTGCACTAATGTAGGTGAGTGGTGGAAAGTCTGGTATTTTAGTACTAGGAGTGAGTGGCTTAGGAATGATTTATTTTTTCATTTCGTAGTCTTTTGAGGATTTTGGAATTTGAACTTGAGTATTTGGGGTGACTGGAGCAGAGGCGGTTTCTGGGGCTTTCCCCCGATCTTTAAACATTTTTGCTACCTGTAAGAAATTAATGCGTGAGGAAGTCAGGCAGTGAATTAGAAGAGCCTTTGATGAATTTGATATCAAAATCAAAAACTGATAGAATAGCTTGCCATCTAGCAAAAATTTGTTTTGAAACTAAATTCTTAACATCTTTTTGTAAAATTTCTTTTGCTGACTTGCAATCCACTCTTAATAGAAACTTTTTATTGTTCAAATCGTCTTGAAATTTTGAAACACATAACACAATTGATAAAATTTCTTTTTTGGCTGTAGAATAATTTTTCTGTGTACCTAACCAGACACCTGAATGATACTAAACTAATTGCTCCGGAGAATTATCCAAAACTTGCTTTGGGATTCCTCCATAACCTAGATTTGATGCACCTGTTTCTACTATCATGAATGCACGCGGATGCGAAATGCCTAAACATGGCAATGTCTTAACCTTTTCTTTGATATCTCTAACTATCTTAGTATGAGATTCAGACCATGCTGGTGGATCTTTCTTTAGTCGCTGGAATAAAGGTGCACAAATAATTCTTAACTTAGGAAAGAAATCAAAAATATAATTCAAACACCCTAAAAATCTTTGTAACTAATTTTTATCTTTTAATTCGTCTGGGAATTTTTCAGAAAATTCTAAAGACCTTTGTATTGGCTTAATTTGTCCTAGATTAATCTCATGACCTAGAAATCGAACCTTTGATTGAAATAACTTCATTTTAGATTCAGAAAGAACTAGACCATTTTTCTTAATGATGTTAAAAACTATATGAAGATGTTTGAAGTGTTGATCAATCAAATTTGAGAATACCAAAATATCATCAATATAAACAATCGTAAAATTTGAGTAATCATTAAAAATATCATTTATTATCCTTTGAAATTCAGAAGGAGCATTTTTTAAACCAAATGGTAAAACATTCCATTCATAATGCCCAAAGGGAACTGTAAATGCAGTTTTATATCTGTCTTTTTCGGCAATTTGAATATGCCAATATCCTGATTTTAAATCAAATTTAGAAAATACCTTAGCATCAAATAACCTATTTAAAAGATCTCTTTTATTTGGAATTGGAGATCTGATCCAATGAAGTACCTTATTAAGAGGCTTGTAATTGATTACAAGTCTTAGAACTCCTCTTTCTTTTTCATTTTGATTGTTTACATAAAAGCTGGACAACTCCAACAGGATTGTGATTTTCTAATTAAATTTTTTAGTAAAAGAACTTGAATTTCTTTTTTACATAATTCTAATAACTCAGAGTTCATTTGGATTGGTCTGGCCATAGTAGAAATCTGTTTTTCATCAAAATCTTTTTCATATGGTAAATTTACAAAATTTTTTTTGCGAATCCAAAAATAATTTGGATGATCTGAGCAAATATTAGTTTTAAACTTTTCTATAAGTAGTTTTATTTTTTTCTTGAATACCAGGTTGTTGTAACTGTTCTTCAATTCGAGAATAACTTAATTCTTCCTTTAAAAACATTATGGACCTCTTTTTTGATTGTAAAAGGTGAATTTGTTTATAAATTGAATTTGACTGTAATAAATCTATTTCAATTTGTTTTGTTGGATGGATAAATGGAAACCAGACCTTTTTTCCTAAAATTTTTGTGTAAATTCCTTCAGTAGTTTTCTTAAAAGGAGTAATTTGAAATAAAAATGGATTTCCCAAAACATCATAAGTAATATTTTCTAAAATTAGAAATGAATGCTTTATACAGTGGTCATTTTGACAAATAAAACCATTTGAAACACTACTACAAAATGGAGCTTTAACGGCTGCGGATTAACGGCGGAAAATAGAAAACCGCAGTAATAAAAGGAATGCGGACTTTCTACGGCGGTCTAAAAATGAACCGCCGTAGAACAGGACTTTCTACGGCGGTTTAAAAATGATCCGCCGTAGAAACGGACTTTCTACGGCGTTTGAGGGAAACCGCCGTAGAAAGTCCACTTTCTACGGCGGTTGGAAGGTAACCGCCGTGGAAAGTGTGACTTTCCACGGCGGTTACCTTCCAACCGCCGTAGAAAGTGGACTTTCTACGGCGGTTTCCCTCAAACGCCGTAGAAAGTCCCCTTTCTACGGTAGTTTAATTTTCTCCGCCGTAGTATTGACGTATATATATATTAAAACCTAAATAACACCGTGTATTCCCATATCGCGGCCGAAAGTGTCTGTCTCCAAATTTCTACTACGGTTTTGCACGTTGAACCTAAAGAATCGTCATTTAGAGCTAAAATTTACCACCTAAAGGTTAGAAACTTGTAAAATTTCTCAGTAATTGCTTATGCATGTACTTTAGATATGTCATCCTATAGCATTTATTTTTATTTATGGTAGATGCATGGCTGAAAATTAAAGTTGCATATATTCCATGTATGTGGCGAACCTTAGTAGTGTGGAACCCTATTTAGTTATACTATGTAGTTTTCGGTGATGTAATTTGATTTATAGTGTTTGATTTTTAATGGATGATGTTCATATAATTAGCACTACTTAGAGTGTGTATTATTTTTTTATGCATTTTATGTGTTTGACGAAATGCATGAATGAAAAACTTAGAGTTTCTTCTTCATTCGATTATGTCTATTGCGCATGTGTTGTCATTGCATTATTTTTTTCATTGAGGTATTATAGTAGTTTTGCACATATATGAATAACATAAGTATTATGACATGTGCTAAGACAAGCATGCAACTTGATACTTTGTACATTGTTTGTTGAATTATTATTTGGTATTTTTAATTATTTCAAGGTCTTAGTTACACATGGATCGAAATATCTTGTTCTGTGGTGATCGGACCTCCGATTCTTATGCGAGAGAAGTTGAGAATTTCATTCAATTCGCTTATAAGAATACAAAGTACGTTCATTGTCCGTGCAAATCTTGTAAAAATGGGGCGCGGTTTGATAACTCAGATACAATAAGATTCCATTTATATCGGCACGGGTTTGATCCTTCTTATAAACTGTGGATTTGGCATGGTGAAAGTATTGATGGTTTACCTGAGCAAAGAAAATCTCATGCAAAAGGAGATGATGCGATTACTAGAGATCGATTAGATGCCATGATTGAGGATGTGGCCGAGGATTTTGCTGATAAACCGGAAGTTCTTGCTTCGATTTTGGGTGACAATGAGAAGCCTCTATACAAGGGTTGCAGTAAATATACACGATTGTCTAGTGTTTTGAAGTTGTTTAGTTTGAAAGCGGCAAATGGGTGGTCAGATACTAGTTTTACAGCCTTATTGAGGGTATTGAAAGATATGCTCCCAGAAGATAATGAACTTCCAGATCGAATTTACGAGGCGAAAAAAATGTTGTGTCCAATGGGTATGGAGTATAAGAAGATCCACGCTTGCCCAAATGATTGTGTCCTCTACAGGAATGAGTATAAGGATTTATTGCGGTGTCCTAAGTGTAACACTCCCCGATACAAAAACAAGCAGTGTGTGATGCTGTTGAAGACAGTTCTGATGCGCAAAAGAAGGGGTCGCCGGCTAAGGTTCTGTGGTATCTTCCTATAATACCGAGATTTAAACGGTTGTTCGCTAATGAAAAAGATGCAAAACTATTGACATGGCATTCAGATCGGTGTATTCCCAGTGATGATGACAAGGTGATAATGCATACATCAGACTCAGATCAGTGGAAAAAGATTGATTCAATGTATCCTTCTTTCGGGGGAGAAGCCAGAAATTTGAGGCTTGGTCTGTGTACTGATGGAATGAACCCGTTTGGCAGTCTGAGTAGCACACATAGCTCATGGCCGGTGATGTTGGTTATTTACAATTTGCCGCCTTACTTGTGTATGAAGCGCAAGTACATACTTATGTCTCTAATGATTTCAGGCCCACGGCAACCAGGAAATGACATCGATGTGTATCTTGCTCCTCTTATTGAAGACTTGAAAAAGTTATGGGATGAAGGCGCACCTGTGTTTGATGCCTACCGTGAAGAAATGTTCACATTACGTGCCATGTTGTTCTGTACCATTAATGATTTTCCTGCTTATGGAAACTTGTCTGGGTACTCTGTTAAAGGGCATAAAGCATGTCCAATATGTGAGGAGAGTACAGATTTTTGTCAGCTTGCACATGGGAGGAAGACAGTATACCTTGGGCATCGCAGATTTCTTCCCGAGACTCATCCGTATCGCCGTATGAAAAGAGCATTCAATGGATTTCAAGAGTTTAGAAAAGCTCCAGAACCCTTGAGCGGGCCAGAGGTGAAAGCTCGTGTGACGGACATTAATGTTGAGTTTGGTAAAACTTCAGAGTCCAGCAACAATGATACAGGTTGTTGGAAGAAAAAATCCATATTTTTTGAACTTCCATACTGGGAGAACTTGGATGTCAGACATTGTCTCGATGTTATGCATATTGAGAAAAATATTTGCGAAAGCCTCTTAGGTACGCTCTTGAACATCCCTGGTAAAACTAAGGATGGTTACAACGCGAGACTTGATATGGTTGATATGAACATAAGAGCAAATTTAGCACCGGTAGCTTGAGGACAACGCACATATCTACCCCCTGCCTGTCACACTTTGTCCAGAAAGGAGAAAAAACAACTGTGTTCAAGTTTGCGTAGCATCAAAGTTCCATCTGGATATTCTTCAAATGTAAGCAGACTTGTTTCCTTGAAAGATTTAAAAATGGTTGGTTTGAAGTCTCATGATTGCCATGCCTTAATGCAGCAATTGTTGCCTGTAGCTATTCGCTCGATATTGCCCAAGCATGTTAAGTCCAGTATAACAAGACTTTGTTTCTTCTTCAATGCTAGCAAGGTTATAGCGCGCGAAAGACTTGATCAGCTACAAGATGAAATAACTGTTGTCCTCTGTCAATTAGAAATGTATTTTCCACCCGCCTTCTTTGATATTATGGTGCATTTGGTGATTCATTTGGTCAGAGAGATAAAAATCTGCGGGCCTGTTCATTTGCGATGGATGTACCCATTCGAGCGATATATGAAAGTATATAAGGGGTATGTGAAGAATCGTTGTCGTCCTAATGTTAGTATTGTTGAAGGTTATATAGCTGAGGAGGTAATTGAGTTTTGCACTGAGTACTTGGCCGGGACCGCATCCATTGGAATATCTAAGAATCGGCACGATGGGAGGATTACAGGTATGGGCACAAGGGGAGGAAAAATTTTTTTGCCGTCTAATGTTGAATTGATGAAGGCGCATCTCTACATTCTGCGCAATTCTGAAGAAGTTGCGCCCTATGTGACAGACCACATACAATCAATAAGAATGTCTTATCCTGCTTGGACGGATCAACATGTGCTCAATGAACATATTCGGACATTTGTCTATTGGTTTGGTAATGCTGTCCTGGGCAAAGACGTTTCGGAGACATTGAAATGGTTGGCATTTAGGCCCAGCCCTGCGGTACGAGCATTTTCATGCTATGACATAAATGGATATTCATTTGCTACTAAGAGACAAGATGAGAAGAGTACGGCACAAAACAGTGGTGTTACATTAATCTCAGAGGCTTTACATGTTTCTAGCAGGAAGGATAAAAATCCATTGTATGTAAGCATGGCTTATTACGGGGTGATCGAAGATATTTGGAGATTGACTATGTTTGTTTCAAAGTAGTTGTATTTCGCTGCAAATGGGTTGATAACAATAGTGGGGTTCGAACTGATGATCCATTGGGTTTTACCTTGGTCAACCTCAATCGGGAGGGTTTCAAGGGGGAACCATTTATACTTGCATCGCAGGCGAAACAAGTTTTTTATATCACCGATCCTTGCGACGAACATTGGTCTGTTGTTCTTCATGGTAAACAACATCACGGTGTGGAAGGGATAGATACAGAAGAAGGGCTTCATGAGGCTGGCCCTTTCTCTAGTGGGTTACCTGAACCGAGAGCAGATGAGGAAGATAGGGAACTTGATAAATACATACTTCGTGATGACCACAGCGAAGGATTATGGTTCGAGGATCAAGTGTCCCATAAGAGAAAGAGAATAAGTTAAGAATCATTTTCAGGTATATTGTTTGTTTTTATTAAACTTCAATTCCCGTGGGTGTGTATGTGTGTTTGTGTATTTGTATATGTTTCTTTGATTTTAATGAAGAGAGGTGGAAATAAATTTTTAACAACATTTATTTTTATCCTTCGTACTGTGGGATTGAAACAGGTCACACCTCGGATGAAGCCGCGCAATCAAGGGACAAAATTTCCAGGGACTTCATATGCGGAACTGTTTATAAATGAAAATGTTATTTTTTGAAATTGTGTGAAGCTTATTTTTTGAAATTGTGTGAAGCTTATGTGCTGATCTTAAATTGCACTTGTGTTTTGGTAAAAAACAAGCAGAGGAGATTCTGTCTGAAGTGATTTGAAACTGAATTCCGTATTATTTGAAATAGTTGGAATTTTAGTGAGTATTGAAGTATATGTGCATCGAATTTACAGGGAGTACGTTACATTTATAGGGGAGACTTTGTCAAATTTTTCGGAAAATAGATTTCCTTGTTTTTCATTTATGAATAAATGTTTCTTGTATTATTATTATTATTTTCTTCCAAGGAGTAGTACTTTGGTAAAATTTCCAGGGAAATCTATACGCAGTTCATTTTGTTTTTATTTTATATTTAACTCTTTATAAATTTCTTGTCAGCGGGTTCGGGAAACAGGGGAAATGCAGGGGAAAAAATGGGAGTGGAGAGGAAGAGAATGAGGGAGGAAAAGAACGTTCAAAAATTTTGAACTTTAATTAACCGGGTCGTCTATTCAACGGCGGTTCAACATTGAACCGCCGTTGAAAGTTCTACTTCAACGGCGGTTCAATTCTTAACCGCCGTTGAAACTGTATCTTCAACGGCGGTTCAATGTTTAACCGCCGCTGAAAGTCCACTTTCAACGGCGGTTCACTCGTGAACCGTGGTGGATTCATTTTTCAACGGCGGTTCGTTGTTGAACCGCCGTTGAAAGGTCTCCTCGTAGAAAATTGGAGCCAATTCCCGCGCGGGCATATTTTAATATTAATTTTTTTTTCCATTTTTCAAATAACTAATCTCAAAATTTTGTAAGTATAATAATACATACCCTGATTGTGTATATTTATTAATTATAGGTCAAATATAGAAATTAATAAATTTCGTAAATTTAATACATGTAAGAGACGATAAAATAATAAGCTTCATTATGTTCCCTTAAATATCTAGTTTTTCGACAAATGAATTATAGGTACGTATAGTAATATAAAAATTAATTAATATTAGTTAAGTGGCCGAAAAAATTAAATAAACACTGGATTTCATTAATTTACAAACATATATATATACATATATGTTTATACATACATATATATATATATACATCTTTCGCTTTTCTCCTTTCCCCTCTTGATGTACATCATATATCTCCAACTCTCTCGATCCTCTATGCTCTCGATATCTTGTAAATTTCCACTACATAAATAAAATATTTTCATTTGAATAATTGAATACTTTAAGACAACTTTTATAATTAATTCTTATATATATATATATATAATGTATTTTGAATTTGGTACAAAAAAATAGAAAATCCATGCGTACGTACGTAGCGCGGGAATTGGCTCCAAAAACTACTTTTCTACGGCGGTTCAACTTTGAACCGCCGTAGAAATCAATTTCTACGGCGGTTCAAAGTTGAACCGCCGTAGAAAATACTTTCTACGGCGGGTTCTCGGTTGAACCGCCGTAGAAAATTAGTTTTTGGAGCCAATTCCCGCGCTACTCATGAATTTTCTATTTTCATATCATTTTCTAAACTCTAAACCCTAAACCCTAAACCCTAAACCCTAACCCCTAAACCCTACTCTATTAAGTTTTTTTTCCCGATTTTCATAAATTAACCGCGGTGACTCTTAAGATGGAAATAGATATATAGTGAAGCGCCACCCTTTTCCTGGATTTTCGCTTTGACATTCAAAGGAATGAAACATTTCAAATCATGCATATGTGCAAAGTCAACCTACCGGTCAACGTTTTTCAAGCTTAATTATATTAAGCTTTGAATTTTGAAAGTTGCTAAATTCAAGTTTCTATCAAGCATTTTATATATCATCCAAGCACCTTCAAAGGCTCAAATAGTTATGCATAAATATTCAAACAATCCAAAGCATTCATATTTTCAAAGTCAACTACTTGGTCAAGTTTTTTCAATTTTAAGCATACAAAGCATACAATCATTGAAGCTTGCCATTTTGAAGCATATATCCTTAATTTTCTCATGTGAGCAACTTCAAATTATCAATAAGTTAATTCTTAAACTCTCAAATAAGCTAAAGCATGTATATTGAAAAAGTCAACAACTTGGTCAACCATTTTTATGTAATGCAAACATGCTTAATTCTTGCTATCTTCAAATGAAAATTTTCAACCGTTTTAACATGCAAGAATTTCAAGATACCAAAGATGACATAGATCCTAATGCATCATTTTAACTCTAAAACATGGCATTCTAGGATTATATCACTGAAAGACTCATCAATCAAATGCAAATTTCAAATTTTCTCAAATTTTTCTCTATTTTGCCTAACTCATCTTTTCTTGAGTATTTTAACTTCAAAATTGGTCTTAGCATATTTAAAATATCATTCTAATTTCATTTGACCAATTTTCATCTTCTAAGTATTTAAAAGTCTAAAAGTCAAACTTCTAGCTAATTTCAAATAATGCTCACAAAGTCCTAATGACTTTCAGCAAAATTTTTTTTCGGCCACTTAAATTTTATTAATTAATTTTTATATTACTATACGTACCTAATGCATTTGTGGATTTGATTTTTTTATCCCGTTCGCCAAGTCGAAAAAGTAGGAATTTTAGGGAACATAATGAAGCTTATTACTTTCTTGGCTCTTACATGTATTAAATTTACGGAAATTATTAATTTTATGTTTGACCATAATTATTGTACGTGTAGTAGCACGCGCGGGAAATTTAAATGCAAATATGTGGTTCAATTAAAAATTTGAAATTTAATTATGAAATGGTTAATAAAAGTCGAGATTGTGTACATAATTAATAAATATACAAAATCTGGGTATGATTATTATATTTACCAAATTGTGGGAATAGTTTTTTGAAAATGGAAAATAAAAAAATTTAATATTAAAATATGACCGCGCGGGAATGGGCTCCAATTTTTTCCTCTACTTAAACCGAGAAAAAGTGCGGACTTTCAACCGCGGTTCAACCGCGAACCGCAGTTGAAAGTATACTTTCAACTGCGGTTCTCGTTCATGGTTCAACCGCATTTGATCGTTGGTTCAACCGCCGTTGAAAGTACACTTTCAACGGCGGTTCAACCTTGAACTGCAGTTGAAAGTGTACTTTCAACTGCGGTTCAACCTCGAACCGCCGTTGAAAGGTACTTTCAACTGTGGTTCGAGGTTGAACCGCAGTTGATTGTTAGGTTCAACGGCGGTTCGCGGTTGAACCGCCGTTGAACCGACGACCGGTTATTAATTATAATTCAAATTTTTACCTTTTTCATTTCCTCCCTCATTCTCTTCCTTTCTTCTTCCTTCTTTTCCCCTTCACTTCCCCTGTTTCCCGAAGCTTCTTCCCGCGGCCGTTCGTCTTCTTCGCCGCTTCTCCCATCGCCGGCGACCTCCTCCACCTTCCGATCATCCGTCGGCTGCCCAAGCATTCACCGATTGTTCGGCTGCCCAAGCATTCACCGTCGGTCGGCTCTCCATTTCCACCCTCCCATATAAACTTAAAGCTTGGATTTTTTTGAGTTCACCCAAAAGGTTCCACCTTCTATGCTTTCATTTTAAACTTTTGTGTATTTAACCTTACATTTTGCAAATGCTTACCATTGCACTAGGATTTTGTTGGTTGATATTTATGGTTGATTTCGGTTTTAGGCCTTGTGATGAAAGCTTGGAAAGTTTTTGGATTTATTGATTGTTTGTAGCATTTGGTTTGGTTGTTGAATTGAGTGTTTTGTCCTACATAAGTTGAGAACCTAGGGTTTGATTAATGTTCCATTAGGTACCCTTTGAAATTTGGGTTTTTTTAAAAAAATGAGAAACTCAAATGATTATTTCGGTTTTGCTTGATTAATTTTAGAACATTGGTGTTTGATTTCGGTTTTTATTCGATTTAGTGTTCCTCCTTTAGTGATAATGAGGAAAATGCTTTGTTGTTGATTCCACTTTGTGAAATGTTATTCCTTTAGTAGAAATGAATGAATGTTCTCATTAGTTGTTGGTTGTGAAATGTGAAGTACTTTATCAATGGTACCCTTGAGAAGTCCACTTTTTTTTGGCCCTCATTTGGTTTAATTTGGATAATGGTAAATGTGGATTTTTAGGAGTGAATTTTGCGAATGTACATTGCCTTTTTTCCACATTAGTTGTTGGTTGTGAAATGTGAATTACTTTATCAATGGTCCCCTTTATAAACGGACTTTTTTTTGGCCCTCATTTGGTTTAATTTGGATAATGGTAATTGTGTATTTGTAGGAGTGAATTTTGCGAATGTACATTGACTTTTTTTTCAACATTACAAGCATTCTTGTATTTGACATTAAAGCTTTTGTTTAATTGCATATATGTTATATTGAATTCTCTTTCTATGTAAATGAAGTTTAAGGTACTTTCAATGGTCCGAAAAAGAAAAAGCAATACGGAGCATGGAGATGGTTCTTCTACTACATCTAGTAGAGTTAGAGGGCCCACAAATTGCAATGATCTATTGGAAATGCGAAAGAATGGGGAAACTCTTGACATTTCTTTTGATTCCGGGCTCGAGCCTAGAGTACATCATGTAAAGTGGATTACCTTTGTGGCATATACGGCCTGGAGCAAAGTGGACTTAGTGGAATATGAATCATGGCCGAAAGTTCCCGCGGAGCTCAAGAAGAGAGTTTGGATGGAAATACGGGTATTTTATTTAATTATAATGCATTGTTTGTTTCTTAATTCTTCCATACAATTTAACTCAAATTCCTCACTAAATTGTACTCCTAATTTTCACTGTAGGCATTATTTGTTTTCGAGTCCACCGAAGAACTCGAAGAAAAGTGGATTAGTTATGCCGGTAAACGGTGGAAAGATTTCAAATCCTATTTAGGGAAATATGTACATGGTCCCATGAAGGGTAGGGACCCATGTTTGGAATATAAATTTATCCCTAGGGAGACATGGATTAAGTTCAAGGCTAGCCGCGAGACAGAAGAATGACAGGTATATTTTTTTAAAATTGATTTCCTTCTTCTTTTTGGATATTTGAAATTGCTCAGTTTAGGGATAATAATTTTTCATTATATTTCTCTCTAGGCAATTCGTGGAAAAGCGCAAAAGAATGCCAATTTAAATGCTTTCTACCATAATTTATCTCGCGGTGGCTACCGACTGCTAAAGCAGCAGTTGCATGACGAGGAGGTGAGTGCATCCGGAAAGAAGCCTTCAGAGAAGGGTCAGTCCGAAGAAGAAGGCGAGGATTCTTATTCAGGGCCGGGCCGTCATGACCTTTGGAGACATGCCCATACGAACAAAAAAGGGGAATACTTCACGCCAGAGGCTGGGCGTGTAGCGATGGAAATTGTAAGTTTTGCACCATACATTTTCTTATGTTTCAATTATTTTAATATTTAAGGTCTATGTGTATAGAATTTTTATTATAACTGAATATTTATTACTAGATATCTATGATGGAATGCTAATTAATAATTTGGTTGTCATTAAATGTTTATATCGCAATTATAATTATCTAGTTGTCACTGTAAAGTAAATAAATGACTAATTTGTATATATATGTGTATTTATTTATATTTTATAATTATGGTTATCAATTTTATATTTAAAATTTATATACATAAATGAATAATCTCTGTATATGTGTATTTATTTATATTTAATTGATCTATTTACATTTACTATATTTGGCAAAATGTGTAGGAAAATCTATGTTCCCGCGAGTCCCAAGGGGAGACCGTTGCAGAGGGTAGGAATGACATTCTTGTCATTGCAACGGGAAAGCGAGATCACCCCGATCGTTATCGCGGCCATTCTACCAGGGCACGTATCACAGAGGTTTTCCCACAGAAAACAAAGACGTCGCTTAAAGAGGAACTTGAATTAACTAAGCGACAGCTTCAGAAAACCACTGCCCAACTAGATGAATGTCAGACAGATCTGAAAAAGATGATTGGGTTTACATGTGGTAAGATGGGAACCGATTATGATACAGTAAAAGCCACCGTCATCAATAATGCCCCGGATGAGAGCTTGCACCCAGAGACCTCCGGAGCGGTCCCTGTATCCCCTGTGAGCCCTGTTTCTCCTATGATACCTACAAGGTTGCCCGATTTGGAGATGCTACATGTTGCACCTACGGACCCGATCAAACCTTCTGACGGCGGTGCTTTAGGCGAATACAAGGTAAATAAAATTAGACGACTTCTTTTAATACTTCAAATTTTTTTTTTTCATTATTACAGTGCTTTGTTAAGTTAGACTTAATAGTTGACTAATGTTCATTCGCTTGCCTATTATCTTAGGACGGGTGTGAATGCCATCTGTTCCTCTCTGAGGATTCGCAAACGCGGCGTAAGCTTGTGGTAAAAGGAAATATTTATAAGCAAAGCAAGCACCACGGGTGCGAGGTTAGGAAAGGTTGCGCGAGGGTCACAATTAAAATTTCCTATGATGACTGTGCCCCACTACCATTTCCTGAGGAAGAGGCTGCAACAGTGGGAATGGCCAAGTCCTTTTTCGTGGAATGGCCTAAAGAGTTGATTGAAATTATTCAGCCGACTCCGGTAAAAAAGGTATATTCTTTCATTTATTTGTGTATTACTTAATACCGTTTTGTATATTTAATGTTATTTCAAATGATGTTAGGTGGATAAAAGTGCCCAAAAGAAAAAAGGCCGGATGAGTTCTATGGATGACAAGACATCTCCTTCGGCGACGGTTCCGACTGAGGAGTCATCCTCATCGACATCTGATCTATTGCAAGAGTTACAGCTCCGAATGGATAATGATGCGGGCTTCAATGGCTTCTTCTTTCAAATGACAAAAGAAGTCATAGGTTTGGACCTGCCTAATCTGATGGATCGAGGGGATCTCTTAGAGTTATTGACCAGAGAAAGCCAGGTCTCAAACAGTTTGATGCAGTTGTTCACCCAGTGAGTTTCCACTTAATTTTATAACCTATTTCTGATTATTAATGTTATATATTATGCATTCCATGTGCATAGGCTAACCAATGAAGCCCTTTTTGTAAATTCTGTAGAGCTTTACATGAGTTAGCTAAAAGGAATGGGAGAAAGGGGATAGGTTTCCTTTCGGCTGATCATGTCACACCCACACAAACTACGCTTGAAGCTAGGGTGAACTACATTGCGCGAATCTTGAAGGATAGGAATAAAGAAATGTATCTGGTGCCTTATCTTCAGAGGTAAGTGACACTGTAAGCGATTCTCTAATATTTAAGAAACACTGATATAAAGATCTGACGTACGTCATTAAATTTTTTGTTGGCAGTGAACATTGGATGCTAATGGCCATTAGACCAGTAGATAAGGTTGTATACTGGTTTGATTCTTTACAAAATCCACAGAAGGAGGAGGCGGTGGAGCTTATGGACGAGTGAGTTATATATATTAACAACTGTTAGAATGCCTATATATCCATATATTGCTAATTATTTTCGTGCCGCTTTCATTTTTATAGGGTGATGTTTAACTATCAAGCTTTCTTGGGATTGCCCAGAAATGTGCATATGCCACCTTCGTGGATAGTAGTTAAGGTAAATTAAATTGGTTCTTATTAAAATTTTTAATTACATCCGTGGGTCTAGTAGCCTAAGCAATTAGTAGTGTTAGTTGTTTTAATTAAATCCGTGAGTCTAGTAGCCTATGTTAGTATAGTGTTAGTCAGTTAATTTATTAGTTAGTCAAGTTATTTATTGAGGTATTTGATTAATTATGCATGCAATCCATGGGTCCAGTGCTCCCAGAAGTTAATATAAGCATGCTTCTGTGAACATAGTAGGAAGATGAGTGCTTCTGTGATTATATTCGATCAGTAGAAATTAGTGATGAATATTCGTAGAAATTTTTTACTCACCGTTGTGTTGTATACAATTAATTGTATGATCTTCTAACTCGTATATATTAATTCATTAGCATAAAAGGCAAACGAGCAATTGGGAGTGTGGGTACTATGTAATGCACTACATGTACCAAATAACAATGAAATCATCCACATTTGCACTTGAAAAGGTAAATATATATTTCTCATTACTTATTTAAAAATGACTGTATTTCATTTTGCTTATTCGGGTACTTTTTAATTTCAAAAACTGTTGCAGCACTTCAAGATCGACCGCACTCAATTAAGCAATGTGGATATAGATGCAGTGCGAAAAATATGCGCTAGATATATTTTGGAGCATCCGTCGTAGTTGAAGGAACTAGTTAAAGTTGTTCATATTAGAGTTGTACAAATATTTTTTGGATATGCTGTATTATAAAAGCGATTTCAATTTGTATATTGATGACATTTGTATTAAATTTCAAGTTTTAGCAGCAGGTTTTGATTTAAACCAGGTTTTAACAGCAGGTTTTTAATGCGGTTTGGGTGTAAAAAGTGTCCACTTTCTACTGCGGTTCAATGTTGAACCGCAGTAGAAAGTTAACTTTCAACGGCGGTTTGTTGTTGAACCGCCGTTGAAAGTTCACTTTCTATTGCGGTTCAACATTGAACCGCAGTAGAAACTCCTCATTTACTACTGCGGTTCGTTGTTGAACCACAGTAGAAAGTGGAACTTTCAACGGCGGTTCAACAACGAACCGCCGTTGAAAGTGGGACTTTCTAATGCGGTTCAACCTTGAACCGCAGTAGAAAGTTCGCACTTTCTACTGCGGTTCAACAACGAACCGCCGTTGAAAGTGGGACTTTCTAATGCAGTTCAACCTTGAACCGCAGTAGAAAGTTTGGACTTTTTACGGCGGTCCAACGTCTAACCGCAGTAGAAAGTTGGGACTTTCTACGGCGGTTCGTCGTTGAACCGCCGTAGAAAGTCCGAACTTTCTACGGCTGTTCTAACCGCCGTAGAAAGTCCGCTAACTTACAACGGCTGCCAAATAGATGGCGGTTCAAAAATGCTAAACCCCGCCGTTAAAAGCCCTTTATAACCGCCATTAAAGCTCCTTTTTGTAGTAGTGAAAGTTCCTTTTTTATTTTCATAGGAGTACCATTTGCTGCAAGTAATTGTTCTCGAGATTTTGATAAATAAATACTTGGAATTATACCTGATCGGATGCAAGATTGATCAGCTCCACTGTCAATTAAAGCTACCACAGTAGTAGAAAAGTCTCCGACACCTATTGTGACAAATGAATACCATTTTTCCATGTTGACTTTACTTAAAACATTTAAAAATTGATCATCTTTTGGTTTTTCACCTGAAATTTTTAAACCCTTTTCAGATGATTCGGGAGTATCTAATTCTTCACTTTCCTGATTATTAACAATTATTTTTGTTTCTAATTCTAAATATTTTAATTTCAAATTAGTTAATTCGACTTTGATTTCATTCACTTCTTTCTTTAGTTTAACCATTTCTTCATGAATATCATGAGTTTTTCCAGTTTTTTGATATTTGTTTGTTTTTTCATACTTATCCACTAACTTTGATAAACTGAATGGTTCTAATTTTTGGAGTAACTTCATTATCTAAAACTAAGGATTTTAATTTATTCAAATATTCAGATTTTACTTCATTATCTTCAATTTTTTCAATAATATCAAACAAAAATTCTTTATTATTAGTTTTCTTTGGAGTAGACATCATATTAATAGTTTTTTACTTACATTCACAAAAATCTTTTTCATCTTCCGAGAAAGATGAATCAGAAGAAAATTGAATATCTTCATTATCTAAACTATTAATTAATAAATACATTAGTTTATTTTTTAATTCTTGTTCTTCAGAAAATAAAGAATCAATTTTCTTTTCTGTTTTGCAGTTAGGACTAATATGACCTATCTTTCCACATTTAAAGCATTTTAAATTCTTTTTATTTGAAAATCATTTTTTCTTTTTATAAATTTTTTTGTTTTCTTTGAAATCATTATTTTGATATTTTCTAGAGTATCTAGGTTTTTTATAACTATTTTTAAAGCTTGTAGCTTTTTTATTTTCTTTTAAAGGAGCTTTTATACCTGTGATGCCAAAAGTTTGACAGAAAGAGCCCATCTCTCTGCGTTCTGAGCCATACTTGTTTTGTATCTTGAGATCCTAGCATAATAGGAAACCTTCTTTTTTGATAAAAGCAAATAATTGACCAAAAGTAATATTAGAAAAATCAATATGATCCATCCCAATTTCTTTTTGTAAACTCGTCATAATTCTTTGAGAGAATAAATTAGGTAACCCAGTAATAAATTTTTCTTTCCAGAAAGTAGCCGTACAATCTGGCCGTCTCATAACTTGTGTCAAAAACATATCTTTATACCATTTGAAATATGTCAAAGTTGGACAACGTAAATTAGTAAGGAAAACTTTTGAACTAGCTAATTCTTCTTTTGGATTTCCAATAAAATGTACAGAAATAACATACATAAGAAATTCACTTCCATCTGGGACTTGAATATATTCATCATTTTCATCTAGCTGTTCAGTAGTATGATTAATAATTGCTAACTTATCAACAGTTGTCATAGCATTATCCCACCAACCTTTTAGTTGACCCGTAAATCCTGGGATTAAACAAAAAGCAATATGAGTTTCTTTAGCATTAGTTTTTGCTTTATAAGCCATTCGTGCCATACCCATTTCTTGGAGTGTATTCAGGATCTCGTATTCAAATTTTGAATCAATGTTCCATTCATATAATGAACTGCCATCATAATTTTTTGCTACAAATTGAGATCTTTCTTCAAAAAGAATAGCTGGTGGAGTATGACGAGGATAATAGTTCCTAGTAGGTCTTGATTGCCATTTTCTAATATTCTTATTATCATAACTATTTGATTTTCTATATATTTTATTGAGTTCTAATGGGGCTTGACTATCAAACTGACTTTCTACAAGATTTATCTGAGTTTCTAACTCATCATCAGAAGAAGATGGGGAAACTGATGAATCAGAATTATCATCTTGGTTTGGAGTAGTTTGATCAAGAACTGTAATCTGTTTAAAGAACTTGGATCAGGGGTCTTAGGAGTTTTTGGAACAAGAGAAAGTTTTTGTTCAAATTCTTGTGACAAATTTGATACTTGAAAGAATGGTTTTTGCAACTTCGACGGGAAACTTGTCTTTTGGTTTTATAGTTTCCAATTTTGTGGAGATCAAATAAACTTGTTATGCAATTGTATGCAAAATTTGATTAGTATAATTATTTTGTTGATAAACTCTTTTGAAATCATCGGAATCAATTTTTTCACTTTTTTCTCTTCCTAATTTAAAAGGATGAGCGATAACATCACCATCCGTAGTAGTAATGTTAAAACCAGTCAATGGTGGATGTACAGAAGTAATCACTTGTCCTGTAGTTAAATTCCATTTTTTGTATAAATTTGTTAATAGTTGGAACCTCATTCTTTACTTTTTCTTTGTAAAAAGTAATCTATCCATTTAAAGAAAGGAAAATTAAACTTTAGTCTATCTATTTCTTTTATCCATTCTGAAATTAATTTATCTTGACATCTTTTATCTAAATTTTCAAACCATAATCTATCTTGTTTATTATTTTCATCAGCAAATTGTTCTTTTAATAGATGAAAATTTACTTTAAACTCTTTAGTCATAACCAAAATATCTGAAAATTTCATTTGAGATTGAGTCAGAGAACTTGGTGAAGAAGGCCAAGGAGAAAAGATATCTGGCATAGGGGCTTTGAATTTAAGCTAAGTATCTTGATGACTAGAAGATGGATCTTGAGTGCTAGATGAAGGATCAGAAAAAGAGTACCTTGACCATCCTGAGAAGGAATACCTGGGTGGAGCTCTAGAAGAACTTGAAATATTTGACTCACTAATAAAAGACCTGGATGAAGCTGACCTGTAAGAATTTTAGTATATAGAAGATGAAAAGTTAGGAGGAAAACGAACTAAAAATTGTTTATCTGAATATTCTTCAACTGTTGCTGGTCCTGTTTGTTCAATAGGTTCTTGTTTAGGTTCTGGTCTGTCAATAAGGAATTCTTGGGGGATTATTATTTGATCCCAAGTCAAAAGCTGAGGAGTTTGAGTTCTGGATAAAGTCTTATCTGAATTTGTTGTCACAAATAACGATTGATTTCAGTCAGATTGAGGAAGTCTCAAAGCAGATGGAATTATTGATTTCATTAATTTAAAGTAAATTCTATAAACTAGTGCAAAATTAATTGATTCTTGTTCAATTTTACTTTGATCTAGATGAATATCTAAAATTAATGATTTCATTAGTTTTGGATCTATTAAACTTATTGAGTAATTAGGAGTACAGTTTACCCTTATTGTACCATTACAAGCATTAGTTTGAATCATAGCTAACAAGGAATCATTATATTCAATTAGTCTATCATCTCGTAAATCAAAAAATACTGGATAATTAATTCCTCTTCTTAACAGGGGATGAACTACTACTTGAATTAAACCAAAATGTAAATAATTGAATCCTTGTTCTAAATAATCATAAATTGCCATACTTGAAAGTAAAGGAACGGTAGTTTTTCGTTCATGTAGAGGAAGAACTTCTTCATGAAGTTTAATTGAGTAAGACTTAGAAAATTCTAAAACACCTATATGATATATGGACTTGAATGATTGAGTAGGTAGAATTTGATTAATCGGAACCCCTAGTTGAATTTCATGACTTTGCAATACTCTACTGTTCCTGGATGAACTGGAACTTAAGTCACCAAACAATCTTCTCACACTATTTGCCATCTTTAAAACTTACTTGACTATTGCAGATGCATGATGCAAAATGTATGCAGCCAGCTATCGGGAACACAGGAAACCTACTGGGAACACCACTCAAGGCTTACCAATGGACTCATAGCTTATCAACGCTTACCAACGCTAGATGAATGCAGACTTGATGCAGCATGTGCCTACCATAGTGTGTAAAGTTTTAAAATTTTCAAAACTGTGTTGGGAAAATCTTTGAGAAATGGCTCTGATACCAAAACCAAACCAGGAAGGGAAAGGAAAGGAATGCGGAATGAAGATTGAATAAAAGTGTACCTTGATTGAGTAATAGGGATTACAAAGAAGGAAGATAGAATACAATGGAGTTGTATGAAAGTGGTTTTCTAAGAAGATATTAACTTAAGCTAAATTTTTCCGATGATCTATAACTGAGTAATCTCCGTCTTTTATAGAGATACTTGATGATTAAATTTTGAATTGAAATCCGCCTTTGAAATCCGCAGTAGTTGAAGTCCGTCTTTGAAGTCCGCATTAGTTGAAGTCCGTCTTTGAAGTCCGCAGTAGTTGAAGTCCGTCTTTGAAGTCCGCCGCCCTACGTCATTGCTGACATTGATGGAAAGTACAATAATTGTTTTGCCCCTTTATTAATTTTGCAGGTCTTTTTCTTTTTCTTTTTTACATATCATATGGGTCATGTGCAAAAGGTCCACCGAAAGGGTCCTCTTCTGTTGAACTAGAAATACTTGTAGTTGGTTGAGCAATAACCTTAGCTTTCTCTGATTCTTTCATTTGTTTAAACATTCTATAGAACTGAGCAAATTCTTCATCTTCTCTTGAAGTCTCTTGAGTCTATTGGGAAGGTACTTGAGTAGTAACTGCTGTATTTTTCTTTGGTAAAACTTTGATCTTTTCTGGGGTTTTTGTGACTGGATCTTTTGATGATGGAGTCTGCTTGAAACATTCTGTCTTCTTGTATTGTTCTCTTGCCTGCAAAAATTGAATCACTGTTTCTGGGGAACAATTAGTAACATTAAAGTTTTGCCACCATTTAATTCTGTAGTCGCGAATTAGTGAACAAGGTTTGTCTGGGTTAATGTTTTGAAGTTTAAAACTCCAAGCGAAAATCCAAGGAATTCGGAATTCTGCATGGAACATTAATGGAGTCTGAAATGAGTTTTTAGTATGACGAGAAAAGGTTTGAAATCCCTTTTCCACAACAGGAGGATATATTTGAGATAAAGGTCCAAAAAAGTCCCACCAATCATAGAACCAATCTGGAAATTCAGCATCGAAACTTGAGTGATAACCAATAAACCAAGAATGATCAAAAGATCGAAAATATAAAGTCCTATACTAGGCATTTATATAATCGACATAATTGAATGTATCTGGAATGTAGTTGATAGAAAAAGGATTCCCTACCATGAATTGAATTAAATTCCCTAGGCTGTCTAATCTTCTTAATTACGAATTTGGAGTAGGAAATTTTTTGAGGATTATTTTTATCTGGAACATGAGTAATATCTACGAAATCTGTATCGACTAAAACTAGCTCATAATAGTTCTAGGTTTTAGTGGTATCATCAGATAACCAAAGCTTCTTGGAAGAAAGAGCCTGGATGTGAAGTTTCGAAGAATTGAAATTTCTGGAGGCTTTGGAATATGGGTTTGGATAATATATTCTACCTTGGCCTTAATGAAATATGGAGAAGTAGTTTTTGGAACTTGAGGTGATGGAGATCTTAATGAAACTGACGGAGAGAACCTCACTTGTAGAACGCATACAACTTTTATAAAGTATTTTTGTCCATTGAGAGAACCTCAATAGTTACAGTTCATCATCTCTATTCTTTATATCCCTTTTCAGTGTTTCTCTTCTCTGTTTTTTTTCTACAAATCTCTTAATTTGAAATCCAGTTCAAAATAATTATTTACCTTGAGTTGTCTCTATCAACCTTTAAGGATTCTCCTTCGTATTTGGTGCGGGTTGATTCTTCTCATTTCGCCCCTCCAATTTTTCGAATTTTATTCTTTAATTTATGCTCCTCTTGGTAGAATTCTGTGTTCTCACTCCTGCGAGGGGTGAATTCAAAACTGCACGAGTTCTTCCTTTAAAATTAGACATACGCTTATATGGATTTTTATTTTATTTTTTCATTTTTCCCTTTGAAATTTTTACGTGCTTCTCAAGTGCATAGGGTATTTAAAAATTAATCAAGTATATTTTATAAAAGACAGAATTTTATTGTAGAGCTTAAATTTTTTTTCTTTTTTTCCTTAATATGTGCACATGATTCTGACACAAATAGCTAGTGTGTTTCAGTTTTGATTATTATATAACATAGAGTTCGAAATTGTAATATCAATAAAAATGTATTTGTATACGATAGAAACGAGAAAAAAATACATCAGTAAGGCTTGTGCACTCTATAAATCCGCCTTGAAGAACACTAGTTTGTTCCTTTGAATGTAGAAATTGCTTTCTGGAGCCAGGATTTTTGCTGTTGTTACCATCTTATAAGCCCTCAAAGTGTTGGGCCCAATATAGCCCTCATGCTTTTAGAAGTAGTTTAGGCTTGTTCGTTACTATATTTTCAAAAATATACAAACAAACATGATTGCAAATATCTGTTTTCAAAATCAATATTTGGTAAAATATATTTTCATTTCCACTTTTAAAAGTTTTTATCAATAATCTTCCTTCAATCATAACCATCTTCTTCAAACATCTGAACAACCTCATCCATGGAAGGTCGATCATCAATAACCTTCCTTCCATTCATATTTCTTTTACAAATTTGAAACATTTCATGATTTAACAAATTATAAAAAAAATGAGGACAAAAAAAGTAAATTGGTTTCCTCCCTTTTGTACCCTTTCGAGAGCTTCCTTTATCTCGTTCTTTCCCTTGGTTTGTGCCATGACGTAAGATGGCAGGGGAGCCAAAGAACCTCCAAATGCAGTGTCTAATGAGTCGGATCAGACCGGGTTAATCAGGAATCGGTCGTGTGTCCGGTCCGGCTTGGGTGGAAAAATGGTAATCGGTCAAAACACGGTTAAATTGATCAAAACCAAGTTTAGACCAGGAACCTGTAGAACTAGCTTTAACCCAATTTTCTTGATTTTCTTTCTCGGACTTTTCTCTTTGCTTATATGACTATTTTTGCAGCTCTTCTCCTTTTATGTAGGAACTTATATTTCTTTCCACAACCAATGTGGGATGTGGGAGACCTGAAACTAATGTAAAAATTTATTGTACCATGGAAGGGTTCGAACCCGCGTCTATAAGAAAAGAAAATAACTTATCCAACTTATGTTGGCTATTAAGGTAAGCATGCTTATATGCAAAATTAGATGTTTATTAAGAGTTTATATTATTTCTGGTCCTTTTAAAATTACCTTTTTAATATTATAAAAATGAATTATATATTAATTATAAAAATATAATATTTTAAATATATTTATGACATCATAATTACGTCGCCGGTTTGACCCTCAACCCCGGTTGACCCCTGACTCCTGAGTTAGGTTGGTTCGTCTCCCGATCAGGTTTGTTAAACATTGCCCAAACGCCAAAAAGAACCCATCTTGGGTTCCCAACAACTCTCCACACACTTTGTTCCCACTTTCTATCCGGCTGATTGCGGAACAGTTTTGCGACCCCAAAATCTGATATCTCTGGGACCAAATTCTAGTCGAGAAGTACGCTCTGACCCATCAATTAAAGTCAAGCCACCCATCAATGAGAACACCAATAAATTCATCGGTCAAAACAAACACTACGATCCTCCCCAACCATCATATCCATGGCGAGCCGCCTCCTTGCCACCGCCATTTTGGCTGTTCAAGGTGAGCCTAGTTTTGGAGCAGAGATGGGTTCTTTCGCCTCTAATTTCGATTCTGTCATGAAGAATATGGAGCAATTGGGTCAAAAGAATTATTTCAAAAGAAGGGTATGCTGGACTGTGTTTGCGGCTGCTTGAGAAGGACAACCAAACAGGCCATTAAACCCCATACACATTAAAACCTCTGAGAAAGGCGCCAATCCATTCCACATTCGCCAATTGCTTTCTTTTATACCTCTTTATGTTTTTGAGGTACATATTAAATAAGAATTTGTGTCATATATGTGCATTCAGAATGACATTGTAATTAATATTATCAAATGAAAGTAATTAAGGCCCTGTTTGAAACGTGATCCAAATCATCATTGGATCTAATTTCCATATTAAAATATTAAAATTGTATCGGGAAAGCAAAAAAGTGCATTAAAAATGTAAAATGGTATGTTGAGAATGATGAAAAATTATTATAAAATAAAAATGAGATTTAAATTGTGATTTGGATCACGTTTCCAAACAGGGACTAAATTAGGCTCAATTAAAACTTTTTAAATTAGGGTATAATTAATTTCAACTCTGTATTATAGAAATTTCCAACGACCATCTAATAAATTTCTTCTTATATTCTAATCCTAACTTTTACATTTTCAAAATAAAATGAAAACCAAAATGTAAATAATAAAAGTGTTACTGACCATATAGTTGTCATTGTTGTCTTTCTTTGACCTCCAAGACCCTGAGTACTTTGGGGAGACTTTAGAGATTATGATCTCGAAGTTAATGCATCATGCATGACATATATTAAAAGAAAAAAAAATTAAACCTTTAAAAATCATGGTTGAATTAATATATTTTTCTTTTGATTTGGATTGTTATATCATTTTTTTTTCTCCTGAATATTACATATATATCTATATATTGTTTCTCAAATTCAAAAGTAGCCCTTAATTATTTGTCCCAAACTCAAATTTTGGCAATATCAATTGAATAGTGTACTTGAGATCTACACATATCAGCAGGGTAGCGAATGACACAAAACAAAAAAGGGTAAAAAAGAAAACTTAAATTATTTTGCTCTCTTCTTAACTTAATTGGTCCCTTAAACAACGCGGATGCTATCCTGATTTGAGTTTTGGGCCATTCAAAAATTATTAAATTTTATTAACTTGAGGGACGAAACTGGGATTTAATTCAAGTTCATGGATCAAAGTAAGATAATATTGTAAGTTAAAGGTAGAACGAAATAATTTAACCAAAAATTTTATAAATAGTTCTGTCAACCATATTAGCAACTGAAAAAGAGGTGTGGCCTTTTTCTTTAATTTCTTTTGTCTTTTTTATTTTTTGTGACTAATTTACATTTTAATAATAAGTAGCTTATTTAAACTTGACTAAAAGGTTAATTTTTTGATATAAAATTAAAAACCAATGACCTTGGGTGTGTATATATATATATATATATATAATTTTAATGTCTCATTCATGTTTTATAATATATAGTAAACTATATAATAAAAATACAAGTGAGTGATAAGTGCTATATATTGTGAGATACTAATTATCATATACTACTTAACTAACTATGATGTGTGCTCGAGGTAAATCAAACCATAAAAATAGTAGATCGCGGTGGTTTGCTTGGGGTTCTAACAGTATGTAGCAGTTTTCGTTTAGTCGTATTAAAAACTATAAAAGGTTGTTCAAACATATAATAAATTGTTCTGTTAGTAAGGTTGTTAAACCCATAATCAATTATTATTAAAATGAGTAAGAAGTAGACACATTCACACAAACAATTTTTTATTTGAAAATTAAATATTTCATTAATGGCGTTGACAATTATCCACTAATGATTAATAAAAGATCAGGAAACTGTCAGTATAACTGTTTACAAGAGATTTGATCCGATAATTATTAGATCTAGATCAGATCAATAGTGTACTTAATCTACCAAATTGTAAGTGTATACATAATATAGATGTTAACATTGTAGAAATATAAACCTCTCTCTAACGCTGAACAAATCTCGTAATGACGGTTATGTATTTGCCACTAACTACAGATTAAGGGGTCAAGACTGAATCTACAACCGAGTCCTCATACACCATAGACAAGAATGAAATTATAATAGTTTTCTACAGAAACACCATAACTAGTGATAAATTCACCAAACAAAGTGAAAAATCACCTAAATAGGGAGAAATAATTTTTGGAATTACTCCGACAAAAGAGATGAACTTTTTGGGGTTCGAGATGAGGAAATTTGAGACGAATCACACAAACGAATTAATTATACAAAACTTTTTTTACCACTATATAAATAAGCGTAAGGTCAATATATAGTCCCGCACTTCCATAGCTTGTAAAAATAAATTTGCTCGTTTTAAAAAGAGAACATGTCTTCTGCCTCATTTTTCACTTCCAGAAGAGCTGAAAAGCGATGGAGAAACCACATGAGGTACAATTACACCTCCTAAAACAAAATAAGTCCTAGCGTTTTCCAGGTTCCAGACAGCTTCAGAAACATCATCCCGGAGGCATTCATTCCTCAACTTGTCGGCCTCGGACCGCACCACCACTTTCGCCCCGATCTCCAGGTCAGTGGCTATTTTAGCGGGGTACAGAGGGGTCTCAAGACCCCTCCAAGCCTCACATTACTCCTTTTATTTACTTGTGTGAGAAATTTTTTTTGCACAAAACCCCTAATTCTTTTTTTCCTGCCTACGCCACTGCTTCAGGTCATGGGAAGCCAAAAGAGTGCTGCAGTTAAATCCTATTTAGACGATATAGGAAAAGATTTGAGCCATTTCCTCAATCTCGTCTACCAGAGTCTTGTAGACAGTGAAGCACCAAGAGTGAAAACGATGATGACACGACTCCCACGAGGTTCGAAGTTATGATCCGTTCGTGTTACGATCGGCACATCGACCTGGGAAAGAAAACACTGGCATGGATCTTGATTGTGGATGGTACGTTTTTGTTACACTTCATTTTCACCTACTTAGATCTTAAGAATGGACGGGAAGCACAAAACCATGTATCCAGATGCCGAGAAATTGGTTTTGGATGTTTTAATGCTAGAGAACCAAATCCCAATCATTTTGGTGCTCCAGATCCGTTGCTTCTTCGAACTATCATCTTGTATTGATAAAGACTATGAATTGTTACGAAAGTTGTATTTTTTCTGCACTGAAAATTCACCCCTCGAGTTGACTAGCGATGCAGTAGCCATAGACGTTGCTTTGAAGAAGATGCACAGGGGAAAGGAAGAAAGTCGGCTTCATTGATAGATTTTGGCTGGCCGCTTTATGAATCTTCTTTCTAATTATTTCTTCACCGTGGGTTCTCGCATCATTTTCTTGAAAAGATATTATACCACCGTGGAAAACTTTAAAATGAGTAATGCTTACCATTCCATTATTCACCGTTCGGAAGGTTTCCCAAACCTTCCTCTCTGTCTGGACTAGTCTCTCTGGCGCCCCCTCCCTCTTTCCGTATCGGGGAAAGGGGGGGGGGGGGGGGGGGGGGGGGCAGAGAGAAGCCATTCGGAAGGCTCGGGTAGGCAAGACAGTGGCACTTACCATCTTGATGGAGTAGCAAGAAGAATTCCTACAAGGCCAAAAGGGAAGCCTACGCCTAAGAGATTGAATTGACTTCGGGTTCGCACCCTATGTGCTCGATCCGATCAACGAAAATCCATAATCCATAATTTAAGTTGGCCTAGTCTCTCGCCCTTTTGAGAGCTCGAACACCCTACCTTCTGCTCCCCGGGGCTTCACCTAAATTCAAATATTTCAAGCCGGCTTTCGTGGAAAATTCAGACTTTCTTTTTGATGCTGCGATCACATAAAAACATAACCTTTGAAGCTCAATAGCAAAATACATGGCGCATTTACAAGAAGCCTTCCTTTCATGTTTCCGCCCCGAAACGGAGAACACCCTCCCCGATGCCTGCCTTAAGGCTTACTCTAAGTGTTCTAACTATGGAGCACTAAGGGTAAGGGGAGGGTAAATCTTTAGTTAGTAAGACTTGCAGCTCCCATGCCCTAGCTAACAGCTTGTTTAAGTACTTTAATTATTTTATTTATCTATTGTTTGTTTGTTGTTTATGCGGGGACAGGATTCGAACCTGTAATCTTCTAGGGATTCCTCTTGGGTGCCCTTTGCTTACCTCCACCTCGATGAAAGAGGGCAAAGCCCTTGCCCGGCGAATCCTCTTCTATCATTACAGATCCTTGAGCAATCACCGTATTCAATAATTGTCCTTCTAGTTGATATCCAGTCTTTAGTGCCTTATACTTGAGATCGATAAAAGCCTTAAGCCACCTTCCCCATTTACTCTTGGTCGAGCGTATGAGCCTTAACCCCAAGACCGAAATCCCTTTGTTATTGTGAATCGGTTTTCTTAAGTCGTCTTGAGATCAGGAAAAAGAAGTAAAAGATAGGCGCCTTCTCCATCGAAAAAAATGAATCTTTCTAAATAAATCCGGGTCAGCGGGGCCTTCAAGCATCCAAAATACGCCGGGGTTGCCATGGCATAACATAAGAGGAAAAACTAGAGCTTAAGCCTGCCTGCATGCCTATTTATGGCTATCTAGTTCCAGGAAGTGGTTGACAATGAACTACTTCGTTTCACTCTCGCCTTATCCTTCGCTTCCCTCGCCCGAGACCAGAGCAAGAACCGTAAAAATTTACTCCAAAGCATTCGCTTCTGAAAGAATTTGAACTAATTGTGCCACAGTTGAGTGTAAGTGATTCCATTCCTTTCCTAGCCTAGCCTTCCATTTTCGTCAAATGACCTGGCCTCCCCCGGCTCATCCACCGTCTGGGCTCCCTTTCCTTTTGTATATATTCTATTGAATAAGAATTGAAATGTAAGTTTAGGAAGCTACCCAAAGATAGGACATTAATTCCTCTAAGGCAACGCCTTTAGCTACTCAGCTCGCCCCTTCTTTTTGAAATGGCAACTACCTGAATCGGGGTTTTGAGCATACAGAAAAATGAACTCATAGATGAATTCTTAATTAGCTTTTATCAAAAGCTTCACAATAGTATGAATGATCAGAATTCTCCAGCTGTCCCGCTTTGGTTTGATTCTGAATTAAAGTTAAAGAATTCAGAATGAAAAAAATCTCTGCAAGTTGAACGCTCGAGTATAGATTCCCTATGCTCATGTGAATGGGCCGGATATCGTTGAGCGTGGAGAAGCGTTGGGAACACCAATTTCTTTCTTCGGAGCCCTTTCTTTTCCCCTCCCCCCGCCCCGGCATAGCGCTTTACATTTCTGGCTCTTCTGAGGAATCAACTTACGTCTTCCTTCTTCACATCTGAGGGGAAAGGCCATGCGACTTGGAGGACATAAGACTTCTTGGTCAAGCCAAAAAGATTGCCGACTTCCAATCCAAGCGGCGAAGAAGTCCAGGACTCTCAGGAGTAGTCAAAGGAAGTACGGCGGGTCTGAGTAAGGAAAAATTCACTAAGAACTAGGGCATACAACAATGAATTAACCATAGTGACAGTGACACAGATCCCTTTGATCAAATAGTGAATTCTAACCTTGCGACTAACTTAAGTGCCCCCCGAACCGAGCGAAATGGTCGCCCTATTTCATGGGTCACAATAACGTGCCCGTATTAAGATTTAAAACTTGTCATCCACTTTCAGGAAATGTTTGGAAGTTGCATACCATCGAATAGACTCTACTTTACGCTACCATCTTTCTTCTTTATTTACGCAAAACTCAGTTTCGATAGAATAAAGTTCCATTGTGTTAAGTGCGTTACAAATAAAAAAGAAAGGGGTGCAATGAAAGATAGGAAAAAAAAAAAAAAAAAAAAAGGAAATGCCCAGGGGAGTTTACTCGACCCATTCCCTGTCTCCCGCATTGCTCAAGTTAGTGTGCGGCTCCATGGATGACGATATCGATCGTGACCTGATACGGAGTTGGAGTTGCTACCAGAAAAACACCAAATTCTCCTTTAGGTGCTTCAACTGCGGTCTAGGTAGAAGGAACTGATACGGAAAAACCTTCTGTATAAAGTTCGAAATGGTGAATTGAGGTAGAGTAAAGTAGAGTCTATTCGACGGTATGCCAGTTGCATAGATAAGTGATAGATGTCGTTTTAGCTACCAAAAACATTTATGAAAACCTACTAAAAACTAGTATAGTAATAAGCAGTATCGTCTCCACAGGGACTGGTAACTTTATTTCTCTCGTAAAACAAAACACATAAAAACACCTAGTTGAAGACATAATCTCAGTTAATTCATGCAATTGATCATCGATGCAAATATTTTCATGCAAACATAAATCAATCAGTTATAGGTCACTGTGAATTCAAACTAGCCTTTCATAGACGTGTCAATAGTCTATGAAGGTCCAGCTAATAAGAAATCTACAGACAGAAACCAATTCCCCCTTACTTCATCGACAATTACCGTGAATCCGCACAGACATAATTGCTACTCTAATTGACAAGGAATAGGCCGTAAAGCATCGACACCTATTAACCAAGTGAACAGCCTTAAGATTTAGGGAAACCCGATTTTAGTTATTTCTACCCGCATCACCAGGTCAGAATTACTAACCCTTTACCCTGCATTACTTGAAGGTAATTTTACCACTAATTAACATATCCAGTAAATGACATGAAGTAGTGAGACAGATTAATTGGTTCTACCCGAATTTAAACAAGTTGCGCAGGCTTATATAAATTCAAGTAATAAAAGTTATAAACCTAGAGTGAAAAGGAATTCATGCATGCATTACATGAAGAACGATTAGATCTCACAATTGTAAGAACAATGTTGATCAATCTTCAACTAGAAAATAAAATTAAACAATAGAAACTAAATTAAAGCAAATAAAGAAAAGAAAAGAAATTAACATTGATTAAAGAGGGAGAAGGTAGAGAGCCGAAGCTCTCTACTGTGAAGGCATCCAAATTATAGTACAAAGCATTCCTTTATATAAAGGAATTATCCTACTAATCTCCTAATAAGAAAAGGAAATAACTAATTAACTTGTACCAAAAGAAAACTACTAGAATCAAACAAGGAAGAGGTTTCCTTAAAAGCCACAGGCGGCTGAAACGTAAAAGGGACGCAGCCCTAGATTTGAATCAATTCATGGTTGGTTCTGACGCATTGGATTAGGAAAAGGAAATTCCAAATCTCAATTAAGACTTTTCTTCCGTAATGCCACCTTGCTGCTTAAGGAAGCAATTCACGCAGCATTATTTTCAATGGGATTGGACTTTAGTCAACTTGTGAACTTAGATTGGAATTGGGCTTCTCTTAATTTAATTCCCTTGGGCCCATTGATTTCACCAATTTTTCTTCAGCCCAAGTAGATAATTATTCAGCCCAGCACTTGTTATTTGACCCCATTTTGATCTTTAATCTTCAGCCCACCGTATTCTGACTTCGGCTACTGTTCACACAGGCGTCCATTTGGGCAAATAGCCCCTTATTTCAACTCTTTTAGAAACTCTTCTCTCTTTCTGCCTTGCTTCCTAAAACCTGTGTTTAACATAGAAAAACACTCCAAGTACCCGTGAGAATTGCCAATAAGGCTCTAAAAATAACCAACTAAAAGGTGCCGATCAATAAGTGTGAACAATCCTTTGCGGGATTGGATTTTTTTTATAGTTTGAGTTTTATGAGTTAGGCAAGTGAAGGAAGGTTTTTCTAAGTGCTTAAGTCCATAGCTCCTATGATCGCGAGCTGCGGCTTGCTTTGTTCGCATCTCCGTAATGGCCTTGAATTTATACTAAAATCGTTGAGAGACCGGATTCCTATCTCAAAAAAGTGTTTTCTTTTATTAGTTTTTCCCCAAATAGAAAGCCAGTGCCGGCTAATGGGACATGCCATACATCCCAATCCAATTGCTTTATCGAAAAAAGCTCTTTTTTTTAGGGGGTCTTGGTGGGCTCCCTCTTTTCAACCATTACAGCTGGCATCGACCAGCTTTGCGATACGGACAGACACTAAAGAACGCAGGCAGCGGAACTCAAAATGTTATCTCATATAGTGGAAATTCGTTTCTTATCATTCAATGAGCATATTGTATTTCATAAAAATTAGGGACAATATAATCCTTGCGTAAGGGGCATCCCATCCATACTCCTTACTGAAATAAAACTTTCATCTTGATCAAATGCATCTCTTTCTTTGGTCTGGTCCCTTTACCTTGCCTTTCGGTATGACGAATCGTTCCCAAAGTGAATAGGACCAGGTGAAATCATTCAGGTTCTTTTAGAATCAATTTCAAACCATCTGCTAGAGGTTGTAATTGAGATCTAATAGATTTTCACTTCTTGTTATCACAATGAAGTCGTCTGCATACTTGATAAGTTCTGTTGTTAATGAAATTCTTTGGTAAGATCCGTCACTTAGTTTTATTTGCATTTGTTTCCTATCCATTTCAGTTCTTCTTTTCTTCCTCGTCATCTTTATAATTGAACAAAAGCGAGGCTCTTTATAACAAGTTTATGAGTAATATCTCTCGCCAAGACTTGTTGGCAACTATTTGATCTTCCTAGCTTCTCAACCCTGGTAAGGGTTTACTTTGTTCCAGGCCAGGTCGTTGCTCGTTGCTGCTCGCCTTGGTTCGCTAGGAGCTCTTCTTGCACAACAATTAAGTTGCTCTATACTAAAAAAGTCAGCTGCCCCATTTTGGCTGCAATTGCAGAAAGCTTGTTTGCAGCAGCATCAATAGCCTGATGAGTTGACCAATTCCTCTACCCAGCTTCTTCTGTGTGTGGAACTTTCCTATCTGTGTCGGCACTGCCCTAGCCTAAATCCTAAGCTGAAAAGAGTTGAAAAAACTATTGCGAAAAATGAAAGGAAAAGGATACGTGCTGCGGGAATGGCTTTAGGAAACATAGGAGCGACAAAGTCCAATTAGGAGAAATTCAAATGTTATAGTAAAAGCCCGACCCCGAAACCGGGTTGCACTCTTCTAATGAACATTCTGCCCAGTTCTGTGAGAAAGTGGACATTCAGAAAGCCTATGACTCAGTGTCTTGGGATGTGGTGTTCTAACACTTCTGGAGGTTTTAGATCCTTGGGAAATCCCTTTTTCAATTAGCAGTGGACTTATCTTATTAGATGCCTTTATTCAAAGTAGGAAATCCTTGCACTACTTGTTGATTTGCCAAAGGCAGGTGAACTGCTATCACTGCCAGGACTCACTGGAATAGTTCTGGCAAATTCTGGACTAGACATTGCTCTACATGATAGTTATTATGTAATTGCACATTTCCATTATGTACACGCGAATCAGCTTTCGAGGTTGAGCAGTCTCAATTTCACTAAAGGATTTGCGAATGAATGCAGGACTGGGCCACCTCGAATGGCGCGAGCCGCATGCAGGGAGACCCGACAAGAATAACCACCTGCTGAATTTCATGTACCAAATGATTATGAAAAACTATCGTAAGGATGACGGTGATGATGTTGAGCCTGATGCTAGAGAAAGAGGAGTCCAAGGACAAGGAGATGGAAGATCGTGGATCATGAGACTAAAGGAACTTGCACGAAGATCATGGATCAAGAGATTAAAGGCACTCGCTCGCGAGGCGAAAAGCCATGGCAGCTAGATTCTTGTGCACGCAATGGAGGAATTCTTTTCTGCAGTCATTACTGCAAAAAATGCTGGACTTATGATTCCTAGGAATGTGCAAAAGATCTCTCAAATTATACAAAATTTGGAGCAGACATTCCCGTTGGGTCACAAAAAGCAAGTTTTTCCAGGTGACAAAATCAAAATTCCTTCGCCCTCTCGGCTATTTGCAATTAATCCTGAATGTCGAATCCAAGCCGCTTCCTAAAGACTGTGGTATCAAAAATATGGATCTGAAGATTATGGGGAGAAGAAGTACGTTTTTTTCTTTCCACTACTAGAAATGGGGGCCTTTTATGGATGTAAAAAGTCATATTTTTGTCGTAAAACGTGTTTTACGTCAAGAATCCCGCCTCCACGTATGTCGTTGTCAGAGGCTCCGACGTAAGAAATCTTACGTCGAGATTGATTGGCACGGTGTAAATGAACTTTGTACAACGGGTCATTTTCCTCGACGTAAAAGTTCATTTTTTGGATGTAAAAGTTCATTCCTCCAAGTTGTATAGAAACTCAATTATAGCTGTAAAATCGTAAAAAAGCATAATAATTCTGAAAATTAATTTTATATCAAAGAATATTTAAATATTATTATTTCAAAATAATTTCCTGAAATAGACAAACTAAACCATCTCATATAATAGTATCAACCTAAAAAATGAACAATTTGCTAAATAAAAATATATTGCACTACTCCACAATAATATATTCATATCAACAATAATGAGCCAAGGTACACTAAATTTTCCCCTCATCTTGTTCTGACTTTAGGCAAGAGGCAAAAAAGAATGAAAAAGGGAAACAGGAAGTTGCTCTGCATAATATTATGCAGATAAAAATGGCTATAATAATCATCATGAGCTTCATTCAGAAGATTTTTCAAGGGACTGCTGTTTTCCTGAGCTCCAGTTTGTTACCTGGCTACTATCTCTTCATTTTTCTTTCTTCCTTCTGATTCATTCACAACGTTCGTTAGGGAGAGAATCCATCCAACTTCCAAAGTGTCATAATTTGAAGGTTCAGTCCTTTAGACATCATTGATTTCTGAAGCTTCGGCAGTCGTCACAAGCTCAGTTTGAGAATCAAACAATGTTATGAAAGATGGAGCCACATAAAGATCTGACTAGCCAGTATGGCTACTGGTGGTTTGTGGCTTTAAAGGTGTGCTGTCTGAGCACATTTTGATAGCACTTCAGCCTCAGCAAGATCTGTCCCATCTGACTCGGTGGAAAGCACTATTTCATCCATTAACAATCAAGCTCATACCTAGAACCAAAAAATTATAAGAAATGCATGCATTGTTGTTAAACATCACAGTCAGCTAAAACATTGCAAAAAGAGAGAGGAAAGTATATTTTTAGCTGCCTATTTGAATCTTAGGAGTTTATGGCATGTAAGATAATATCTATGCAGAAATTTGACACCCAAATATGTGATTTCCAGAGACATGTGACAGAATTTATAGATATCCCTTTGCAAGTAATGCATGAAGCAGAAAATTAAACTTAATAAAGGAAGAGCTGCAAGAAATCAGGTTTCACAATCTCTACTTGTCAATTCTACACAACATGTTCAAAATCATGAGCAATCAGGCCAAGATTCTGTAGGGTGTAGAGACTGACTATTTCAAGAAAGCACCTTAACTTTTCACATTTGTATCAATTCTTCTAATCTAATATGACTGTATATATTATATTTTCTTAGGAAACATTTCTTGAACATAACAAAAACCAAATGGAAAAAGGGGGGGAAAAAAAAACTAGATCTTCTTATGAGAGCAAAAGTTACCGATTGCAGAAGCAGACACACAAATGTAAAGATCATGACCATTAACACTATCTTCCTGCATATTACTGAATTTAGAAGTCCAAGTCTAGCAACCCCCTATGCCATTTTGATAGCAATGCAAATTATAAGGTGCTAATGAACACAACACAAGTTCAAAATAGGAATGCAAATGTTACCTAAAAAAGAATGGATAACAATGCAAATCTTTCAAGAGTATAAGGTGCTAATGAATCCAAAGTTGAATGCCACTACTACTAACCTCCAGCGCTTCATGATTCTCTCTGCACATTCTTCCCTGGTCCCAGATAACTACAATCCATCTTTCTGAAGATATGTTTTATAGTCCACCAGAGTTAATACTTCAATATCACCTATTTCTGCATATCATTAAAGCAAACCCCTAGAGGTAAAACTATAAAGTTGAGATAACCATAGATCAAATTTAGAGAAGTAGCCACCAAAATATACAACTTACCATTTCAAAAGATGTTCAAACTTAGAGAAGGTATAGAACTACTGAATTAGAATCAGAATGAGAAATAGGAAATTACTGCCCAAAAAAAAAAAAAAAAATACCAGATGAAGGAACACAACTATGCTTAGAAAAATAGCATAGAAAGATTCAGTAATGAGTTCAACCACAAACAGGCAAAAGAAGGTTTACCTGGTGCCAAAAATGTAGGTTTTTCTTATTTTGCCTTTGGAGCCATTTACCTACACAAATGCAAAGTAAAGAATTAACACCAACAACGAGAGATAGTCTCAGTACAGGGGAAGGGTACTAAGGGTATAGTTTAAGAAATTTTAATGGAAATGATTCCAATTCCTCTATATTGTCTAACTTTCATTTAGCAAACAAACAGTAAACAAATATCAAACCATAAAACAATGTTTAAAGGGATATTCTAGGTTCAAAATCTGGAAAACTTCAGTAGAGAGGACACTACAGTTTCGCATGAATTTTCATTGCCCATAAAAATATGGTAAAAGAAACAAAAGTTGAACCCTCCTAACCTTTTATGCAAATTTAAGTGATTTGTCATATTAAAGCTAAGTTAGCTACTAAGGAAGCAGTTCATTTGGAAAATCTCAGCTCATATTTGTAAGAGAATAGTTCAATTATAATGTCTGTTTTTACCTCTGATGTATCCTTGAGTGAGTATAATGCATTTTTTTTTCCTTCAGGATAGTAGACACCAGGATGCCAAAGCCCCAGTTGCTAGCTTTCAGAACCTAAATACATTTAATTAAAAACTCTTTTTCATATATCTTACCATCCATGAAAACAAAAGAAATGTACTTACTAGATGCCAAAGAGGTTCCTTCTATATATAGTTGGCTATACCTTGAAGGCACCTTCATCTATACAGTCATCTCCAAACAGCTGGTTTCCTAGGAATAGAGGCATTAATCAGAAAGATCAAGTGAAGTCAAAAGAAAATTTGAACAAGCACAAGGAAAAAGGTGAGAAAAACCATTTAATCAAACTCAAACCTAAATCCAAGTTGCAACTCTGTTTAGAGTGCTTTACCAGTTTAAAAACAAAAAAATCCAAGATACTCCTCTTTAGAGAAGCCAAGTCAAAAAACACAAATCATATATAGTTGCACTCGACTTTTTTTAATCTCTCTTAACTGAACTAAGCATCAGAAAGATAATCACAAAGATGAGAGAGGGGGGGGGGGGGGGGGGGTGGGGAATTCTTAACAAAAAATAAAGCATCTTAGCTTTCACTGAATGATCAAGCTCTAAAAAAGTAACTTGTTTTCAATCTACTAAATTGATAAAGGAAAAAAGCAAGGGAAAAAAAAGAAAACAGTTTTAACATAAGAGTTAATAATCTCAAACAACAAGAGACCTACTTCAAGATAATGCTTAAAGAAAATTTTCAATTTTCACATCACATAAGGAAAAAAGTCAAAGCACCTCATGTGTGATTCTCTTTCCCAATGCTTCAAGAAAATCTTTGCTTTAATGCCTCCATGACTCCTAAAAAGAGAAGAATGCATTCACAATCAAGTGAATTTTTTAAATAATACCATCCATATATTTAACAACAGTGTGCTAAATATCTTAATTTGCCCAAAATATATTCAAGACAAAATATTTCACTTCTCAGAAAATCCAGGAAGTAGTTTAATCAAGAGAAACATTTTTGAAGCTTCTAGTACACAAATAAAGTCCCTGCAATGCCGAAAGGTAGAAAACATTATTCAGACAGTGGCTCAAATTTGTAGATGTGCACTGCATTAGAGCAGTCAGTACCTGCAATTTGTGAAGTTGATATAAGCGTATAATGCTTAAAATCTTTTTGCAGCTATAAAACCTAAGTAGTCCTACAAAACAAAATCAGATAAGTAGTAAAAAAATTATTTGTTGTGAAGGAACTTTTGATCATTCTGAACCCCCTATGTTTTCCATGCCCTTTATCTTATTCATAAATGAAGTTCTAAGATGAGGGCCAGAGTGTCAAAGTTCTGACTGGTCAGCTTGTGATATATTCATAATGTTTTTGCACTTCCCATTTATTATATATACCGCCTGCACATGTATTGGCCAGGCTTTCATAAGTTTCAAACTAGCAGTGTGTGCCAAGTTAAGGATTCGAAAATTAATCGGCTAACATAGAGACTATACCTAACCTCTTTCAACGAATTAATGAAGCTTCACTTTACACTATCTTCAACTTCATAAGGAGTCAAGATATTTCCTGAATATCCTCTAAAATGCACCTGCAACTGCAGTAAATAATTCATAATGTCAATATTTTATTAGCTCTAAAAGTTCTGCCATCCAAACAATGTACCAGAATATAAATGTTTGCTAATTATGGCTATTGGTTGCACACCAGTTAGAATATAACCAATTACTCTACAGTTATTGCCTATTAATTCATCATATTTCCGGAGGTTAGACATGAACATGATATGAAACTTTGTTGAAGCTAGCAACTCAGTAAAGGATAAAAATTTGACCATGCTTACAAGAATCACCCTTCATTTATTGACAGAATTATTCTATCACATCCAACACAACCCCAACAAAGCAAAACACGGCCATGCGTCTCAAACTAAATACTAAAACCACCTCAGCTACATTAAAATATTCTGATAGCTTAATCAAATAACAGATAGCTTTTAACCTGTTTTAGAAAGTTAACAGATATCTTCTAACCAGTTCAGAAAGTTAACAAATTATTCTTTAGTACAGTAAACCATAGAATGGAAATACCTCTCATAGCAGGTCCAACAAATTATGCACCTCATGATTATGGCCATAAAGTATTAACCAAGAGTAATAAAGGTTCACAAAAGTTTCTATAGTATATCAAAATTAAACCACTACTGTGAGATTCCAAGGCTATCTGGTTCTTTACAAAGAAGATCCTCAAGAACCCCTGTTGGTATATACCTAGAAGAAACACTTTGATTTCCGTTAACAAGGAGAGAAGAAGATTATCAAGAAAAGTTAAACCATTAACTAAGAAACATTATAGAACATAATTTGCAGTTTATGACACTAAATGCATCCCTAAACACAAGCATAAGTTGCAGAACCTCTGAACTTTATAATCACAATTAGCTTTTTACTTCATTTCAAAAGTTATTCAGAGACAATCTAGAGTAGTTGAGAAAGCTCCCAGGTAACCAAAAGGAAAAAACAAAATGACTAATAATTTGTACAACTAATTGCACTAATCAGAAATGAAAACAATCTCAGCAATAAAAGAGGCACCTCCAGTATTGCTAATCCTACTCTTTATGAATTGAACAAGTTATCCCTATTAATAATTAAATAATGGTTCACAAGAATAAAATCCAATGCTTGAGTCTATAGTTCTCCGAATTTAGATAACAAATGCAGCAAGTTCAGTAATATCTGTTAATATACAGGACCATAGCCTTTGCTCCTGCAATAAAAGTTCACATCAGCATAACTTCCTAGGGCCTTGCTAATTTTCACTTGCGTTGTATATGCAAGTTCCATGTCAAGGAATACAAACCTCATCTCCCAATCCTGTGCTATTCAATTGGAGCTTTTGAATCTGGCATTTCCTCTCAGAATATCAGATAATAACTGCAAGAATATGATTGAAACATCAAAATAACCTTTTCTTATTAGAGAATATGAGTTCCCACGCCTGAGAAATAAAGCCTGCGTAACAACTTAACTAACCTTTTCTTTTCAAGGAATCAATTTCAAATACATGCTTATAATGGCCACATCATTCATCAAATCGAACAACAACCAGCATTTACCTTAGGTCCATCATCCCCAATTGGGTTTCCTAAAAGGTCCAAAACCTTCAGAGCAATATTTGATTGTAATAAAACACCATCAAAAGCCTTTATCCCATTTGCAGCAAAATTCACTTCCTCTGCTCAAAAAACCTAGGTTTACAATATTTTGATCGTACATAAGAAATTATGAAGCAAAAGTTAGCCCTAATTTGCATTTCAGAATTTGAGAACGAAGATAAAGTAAAATTGACTTACGACTCTGAACAAAATCACACGAAATCGGAATGGGGATGTGATTCTTCTGAAAATGAACTAGGAATTGAGAATTTTTAAAAGTAAAATTGGCTTAGACTGAACAAAATGTCCCGAGATTGGAACAAGGATGTGATTCTTCTAAAATCGAACGAGGAATTGTGAATCGCAAATGATATGGAACTCCCGGAGAAAAAATCTGTACAATACAGGAACTGGAAATCCGGAGAAAGAGCCATAGCCTTGGAAACCTTGGAAATTCCATCTAAGATTGGTATCAAACGGAGACAGACAGAAAGAGAGTGAGTGAAGGGGAGGAGAAAAAAATGGGGGCAAGATTGAGTGAAGGGGAGGAGAGAGAATGGGTGGGAGGGGGGAATCTGCTGTACGTTAATTAGAAGGGAGGGGAGTGAATTAAAACTAAAATATTAATATTAATCAATTATTAGTAAGGATTTTATTTCCCAATTTTTTTATAAGCATATTAGAGTGATTAGGGTTTAGCTGTAATTAAAAAGGAAATTTTACGTCTAGATTAGTGAACACGTTATCATTTAAACTTATTTACGACGAGTTTTGCGTGTCGTCGTAAAGGATTGGACGTAATAGATCCCTATTTCTAGTAGTGTTCGGTGATTCACATACAAGCCAATTCAGAGATCATTCTAAGAAACTTGGTCGCTTATGAAGCAACAAAATTTAAGCAGCAGGAGGAGTCAATCCGACTTGGGGATTTCGTTTATTTAATGTGTGGCCTCATAAAAACGGAGAAGGATGTGAAGTTCTTAGAGAAATCGGGCATCATGATCATCGCAAAGGAGTTCCCCCGCAAAGAGATCGTCAACATCTGCAATGCGATTATGAAATCCGAAGAAAAACCGGATGAGAAATCCAGGGTTCACAGCACTGTCAAGAATGCAAATGATCATTTCAACAAAACTGTGCTTGTTAAGCTTTGCCGAGGGTTTATTAACGGTATTGCTGATTTAGTGAAAATCCCGAGGCCATTTTTTACCCTGATGGTGCTCATCCTTCTTGGTTTTCGATCAGCTTGTGAAATATATGATTACAGGCGGAGACCCGATGGGGTAGCAGCCATATTGCAGAATCAGAATCTTTATTTGGAATCAGATCCACAAGCTAATCTCCTGCTACCAAGGAAAGTGCTTCGCTATCAATCCATCTAGAAAATACATCAGTTGACCTTTTGGTGTCGCTTTTAGCACTATTGTCATTGTATTAAACATATAAGCAGTATTAACTTGTTTAAATTAAGTTTACCCTAATATCAGAGTACAATGGAAAGGTTTAAATTAAGTATGAGGGGCTCTATTGCCGCTTACCCTTGAACAGGTGGTGCTTTCAGATTATACGCAAATTCCTTACATTCTTACCCTTGAACAGGTGGTGCTTTCAGATTATACGCAAATTCCTTACATTAGATTGTAGGTAATAGGTTTTTTTTTGGTATTCACTTATCCTAGAGACATCTGCATATTGCAGTTTTTTTTTATGCCGGAATAAGGCTCATTACGTCCCCCTGTCACTTAATCGACTATTCACTATTGAAGAAAAAAAAAAGGTAAATTAATGTAATTGACCTAGAAAATAGAGGTAATCTTTGTCATTTTCGTATAAATGATTGTTTCTTTCAAGATTAATTTGTTAAGAGAACTAGCTAGATGTTCATGATAGTCCAATTAAATGCAAACAGAATACGTACACATGCAATTCGTACAGTAGAAACTTGAAAATATGTTCTTAAATGTAAAAAAAATGTGTAATATTGGAAATGTAAGATTGTATTATGTGAACAATATACAGGGCTGTTCTTTATGGTTGTTTTTGTTTCGGCTTCGTTTTTAATTCCTACAGTAAATTTAATAGATTTCATCGTTTTCAATCTAGTTTTTTGCTATTCAACTATACGTTTTTACATTTTCAATACACTTTTTTATATTATAAAACTATTTTCTAAAAATATGTTTTAAAATATTATAAAGAACAAGCCCATAATGACAGAAAACTTACCATAAAATTAATAATGCGTTTTGAAGACATACATTAATTAGTACAAATTCAATCTCCCTATTATTTTCGATCTTACATTTATTATTATAAAAGAGAATAGTCACTAGATTTCATTCTTCAAAGTCTAGATCCCAGGTTGGGCAAAATTGTAGTGAAAGTTAGTTAGTCCCAACTCCTTGCACAGCTTTGGATACAAACCCTTCCTTAATTCAGCGTACACTTGTCCATTCCGTTCCTCTTTAGACAACTTTTTAGCTAATTCTTTTGTAACTTCCACAGCATCATTTCAAACCTCATTAGATTTTACGCACAAAACTCCAATTTCCTCTGCATCAGTGTAACCAAACTGCAAGTCCCTCAAGACCAAACGACGCAGGGCCAAGGGGGATCTTACCTTTGACCTGAGTAGAGCTGCAAAGTAAGGCGGCAAGCTCATCTCCATACACAAGAGATTCGACTTAAGAGGGCACTGCTGCTCATAGTGACATAGTCATGGCTGATGGCTAACATCAACCCCGCGACCGTGGCGTAGCCGTTGACGGCAGCTATGGTGGGAATCGGGAAGGAAATAAGATCTGCTACTAAGGGCTTGAAGAGATCGATCATTTTAAGGAACCGAAATTTATAGGCTTCAATTTTGGAGCCTCCTTCCCGAGCATATCTGAAAGAAAATTACAAATAATTAACTTTATTGTAGTTTTATTACTCTCTCCTTACTATTATAAGAGTCCACTTTGATCAATGTATAATTTATCAAGAATGTGAAGGTATAATACCTAAAATAACTAATTTAATATCCTTATTCCATTTATATCCTTAGTATACGCTAATTGTGGATTACATATGATTATATTAGTAACGGTATGACGAGTAAAAAATTTCAAAATAGACTATTCTATTTCAACAAAAAATATTCTTGAAAATAGACTCTATGACACTTGTTAGAGAACAAAGGGAATATACCTGTAATCAAATCCGTTGCAGAAGGATTCTCCCTTGGCGGCAGTGATGAGGACGGAGCCTTTTTGATGCCATCTGGCCTAGGGCATTAACAACAAACTGGAGCAGAATTTGGGAAGACATGTCATTTCTGATGACTAAATTCATGCAGTTTTGGCCCCAATTTGAAGAGTATTTTTGGTTAACTTTGAGAATATAAAATTTCAGATCCGTGTACCTTCGGGGTGTGTACTCGGTCAACATTTTCAAGACATTGATTGAATGAATTTGAAAAGATTTTACACTTCAAAAATTCATTTAAGAAGGTTACTCAAGGGAGTTCTAAGTTCAGCTCAAGAGATGGATGGCAAAATTTGGAGGCTGCTTTAATCGGTCAAGGAGGATATGGAATTTGGAGAGACAAAGCTGCAAATTTTGAGTCAAATTCCAAAGAGAGATGCTAATGTGGGAGCAAATAAGGTTCAGGCCACAAGCTATTCTGCATGGGAATTATCTTCAAGATGGGCATTTGGAAGGTTTAACAAATTAAAAAGAGCAGTCCAAATTAATGCATGGATCAGGCGCACAATCTCAAGAGTTGGCTTAATTCACTTCAGCAACTAAATGCATGGATTATCAAGGGTTTTAAGTGCAGATTCATGGAGTTAAATTAAGGCAATCTCAAGAGTTTTAAGTGATGATTCAAGGAGTTAATTTCAGCCCAACAATCTAGAATTGATCTGAATTAATTCAAGCCAAAAACACCCCTTCATTTTATATTTTAGAATAGTCCTTTGAGTCTATAAAAGGCCTTCTTGTAATTATTTGAAAAACAAGACTTGGATGAATTCAAATGTTTTTGTAAGTTTTTCTAAAACTCTTAGTTCTTCATTGAACTGTAGAACTTATTCAAGACTTTGTCTTGTGGCGTTCAACACTTATCGAACAATGTTTTGGTGAGTTGTTCGTGATGTGCTTATACCGAGGTTCTCAACATTGTACACTCGTGTATTGCGGTCTTCTATACCAAGGTTCCGGTTGTCCATTGTTGGCGGGTCGAGGTTTCACCAAAACCACCCTAGCAAACCTTAGAACGATCGGCTTTCGCTTTGTGATCAAACCCTTCTGGCCGAGATTAAATCACTTTTGTGGCCTCGGACTTTGCATCATTAAGATTTCCTAAAGGAGGAGATGAGAGATGGGTTCAAACGATGCTGATCATCTTTGTTCGTCAATGTGAGGAGGAAAGTGTTGCTAGATTTTTCCAGCGTGCAGTCCCCTTCGGTCTGGTTCATGGCGAACTTAATTCTAACTTGGTGGTGATGGGGTTCTGTTTGGTGGGAGTAGAATAGTGGCGATATGTGATTCTTAAGATTCAGGATCATCTCTCGATCGTTGAATTTCTTGCTAGTGATATTTATGTAGATGGACTAGTGCATTTCATACCAGTTTTATTATTTATAGTGTAACAAAATTTATAGGCTTAGTTCTTCTAGGTCAGGGCGGAGCCAAGGGGGAGGAGGTAGGGGGTGGGGTGGTATCCGGATCCTTCCAACCCTCTCCTGCACACTTATTACTAGTTTATATTTTTTTATTAAATATCTTTTTAACAATGTATTTAACTGTATAAAAAAAGTTATATATATATATATATTGGACCCTCCAAAATTTTTAAAACGTAACTTCTGGATTTGCGACTATTCTGGGTTGGAATTTATAAATGGCTAATGAATATGTAAATGGAAGGCTATTTGTCAAATGGTTCACATTGACCCCATCCAAGTTTTGCTATTGAAACTACTAAATGTGTCCCTTCAAAAGTTTTTGAGAAAGGTCAAAACGTTTTGGACGGTATCGGATTTAGGGTATTAAATATAGTAAACATGGTAAAATAACAAGTATCAATTGGTTTTAATACACGGGTATCCTTCCTTTGTGCTGAAATACTACGTGTGTTTTTAAACAACATTTGTTGTTTAAAAATACACATAGTATTTCAACACAAAGGAACGATACCTGTGTTTAGAACCAAGGAATGCTACCCGTGACTAGTCGGGCTGCAGTCAATGAAGGAGTGGTAAATGGAATGATAAAAGTTAAAAATGTAACTTTGGAGGGTGAGGGTTAATTTAGGTAGGTGGAGGAGTAATTACTCTCTATTCATTCCGCATTTATCATTTACCGTCCAACATTTCACACTTCCCTTCCTGAATCAGCATTAAATACCTAAACTACCATTCCTTCGGTGATTTTTTTTCCCTAACAAACTAAAGGAAATTTTGTCAATCCATATAAATTCACTTTGAAAAAAAAATCTTGTCCTATTTAAATAGTCCATTTTGAATTTATTTACGTTGCATACCCTTACTAATATAATAATGTGTGGTTCACAATCAACTCTTACTTCTAAAGTAAGGATATAATTAAGTGAAAAATATGGTAGTAAATTACTTTTTCTAGGTGTTGTACCTCACAACCCATAATAAGTTGTACACATTTCAAAAGAGAATCTTTGAGTGAGACAAAGGGAGTAATTAAAACCCTTAGGTTTTGTCCGTTTCCCATAGAATTGGGGTGTAGAATTGGAATTGGACCTTCAATTCCAATTCTAGTGTTTGTTTGTGTAATAATTATAAGAATTGGAATTGAATTCCAATTCCAAATGACTCCAATTCCACAAAATCAATTCTTTAGTTGGACTAAAGAATTTTAATTCTAATTCTATACTATGAATTTTGTGTGCTTGTGCATTTGTGTATGCTTTTTTTTTTTTTTTTTTTCTTTTCTTTTGTATGTGTAGTGAGAGAGAGAGAGAGAGATGTGTGCGTGAATGCAAGCGTGATATATATATGTATGTATCTATGTATGTGTATATATATATATATATATGTATATATATATATATGTATGTGTATATATATATATGTGTATATTTATTTATGTATGGTCAGGTACTGTGTGTGTTTTTTTGTTTTGGGTTCAGTTTTTTAAATTATTAATTTTCTTTTATATGAATTTAGTTCAGCCCAAATATGCCAGTAACTTTTTTTAACCCTTGCGTTTGGACAAGTATTTTTTTAAAAAATAATTAAAAGATATTTTGGTTAGTATCTCAAAAAAGTAAATTTTTTATAATACATGTAATTATTTTAAATTATATTTTAATATAAGCAAAATAAAAATATAATGACAATTTATATTTTCTTAAATAAAATAATTAAAATATTTTATTTATAATTTTTAAGAGTGGAAAATTAAAATTAAAATTAAATTTTAAAATAAATCAGAATTGTGGATTTTTTTTTGTGTGGCTGGGGGGTGGGGGTGGGGAGGGAGGGGGCTTGGTGGCTGGTGGTGGATAATGGGAAAGGAAGGGGGCTCAGTAATTTTTCTTCGGGTTGAGGGTTTGGGGGATTTTTTTCTTTCCGTTCTGTTGGTGGTTGGGGGATGAGGTTATTTATTTCCAGGACATTTTAAAGTTTTATAAAGTTATTAAGAAAAAAAAAAAAAAAAAACTAAAACGTGTTGATTCGGGTTGCATCCCCAATTCGACCTAACTGAACCGTCATTTTTGGGTCGCACACAGAACTGGGCCCCAACCGTTTTGTTCAGTTAGGTTGGGCGGGACATCCCTATTATTAATAACACAAAAAATTATGAAATATAATTATTTTACAATTATAAATGAATTCTAGTTCTATATAAAATTTTAAGTATTCAAACAAAAAAAATAGAATTACAGTTCAATTTCTACACAAATATATTCTTTTACCAAACAATGAAATTTAAGTGATTTGCAATTCTAATTCTATATTTTAGTTTTATAGAATTTCAATTCCAATTCAATTCTAATTCCGTTCTACCAAACGGACCCTTAATGAATTTCAACTTGGAATTATTTTTTCTTCCCCATCAAACGATGACCTTAATTTATGGTTGTTCGAGTTTACATTCAGATGATTTTCGATCGTCAATTTCAGGGGCCCTTGTTCTCCATGCCTCCAAGTTAAACTTTTGGCGACGTGATATTAATTAAAAATGGTTAAAATGTAATGATATCCTATTTAGTGTAGAATTAAATTATTAATGAAGGATAAAAAGTATTAAGGTACACTAGAATGCCGGGTATGAAAATGGGGAAAATTTTTGAAGTCTAAAAGGAAATAAGAATTCCTCAAACCAAACCCTTGTTGATTTTGACTTCAAATTTAAATTTTATTCCTATTTCATTTTTACCTTACTGGTATGAATTTCCTATTTCTATTCTAGCTCACAAACGCCCAAGCAACTGCTTACAGTACCGGGATTCAATGCTTTGATTGGTCACTAATATTTTTATATTATTATTATTTGGGTATTTACCTACTTGGGATTTGTGAAAATTACCAAACAAATTTTTAGTTTTTGTGAAACTACAGTGATGTGTCTAACGTAGATCTCAGGATCGAGCTTAGCTCAAAAGGTAAAGTATTAGCTAGACTATTGAATGACAAAGTCAAAATCTATAAAGTAGTGAAAGGCTAAAAGCTAAAATAATTTCTCAGAAGGTATTTAAAAAATAAAAATCAAAACAACATGGAGTTATTTGTATTCTTTTTATTTTGACTTTGTCGTTTAGTGAGTTTAGAATTACTTTTATTTTTTAAAACATCTTAATGAATTCGTAGTTATATTCAAAGTTTAGGGAAATAAGTGTAGCTCGTCCTATTTAATCATTCTACCCAATAAACAAATTAACCAGAGTGACTCCAAGAAAATCTAGAAAGAAGAGTCGATAGTCACCCTATTTCGTGATGGAAAATGATGAACACAATGGTACTAACTACGAGTAATTAGCTAGCATGGTAAAACGCCAATTTCTTTCTTCCCCTTTAATTTGGAGATGATGTAGGACTTGAACCCCACTAAAGCACTGGCTCGCTCCTGAATGTGAACTCGTGCAAAAAGTTTTGTTGTAGTGATGACACTTTTAACTTATAGTATGACTCTACTGAAGAACTACAATTCAAACCCCCTACTTAAATATTCTTTTTCTTATTTTTCAGAAAAAAATAAAAATATAAGAAAACCTCCTACTTAATATTGGATGGTTAAGTCGATTGCTTTAGATTTATGATATTATACATGCAAAGTTAGATAACTTCCTTTACAAAATTGCACATACAGAACATTTTCTAATGAAACCTTTTATTTTTTACTTTTATGGTAAAGTATTAGAATTCGTCACTGTCTGTTGTTGCTGCCACTGCACTTGAGAGATGATAGAACTCGATTCCCGATCTCCTATAGTCCAAGGCCTTAAATGCCTTGTAATATTCACTAAACCAAACTTTTGGACATATTTTCTAATAAAACTAATTAATTACCTACATTATATAATATATATATATAGAATATAAATTAACATAAACTTCATCTTAAGTTGTCACTTGATTGCCATATAAGCATAGAATTTAATGTAATTTAAGTTGCAACTTAGTTGCCAAATAATCTATACCTTATAATTTAACTTGCCACTTATCTGTCACATATTTTATCCTATGACATAAGTGTCTGCGGGTCAAGCCACATTTGCAACATTTTAAATGAATTTTGTAGTTGGGAAATGTATTAAAAGACAATTTCAAGTTTTATTTCAATTTTGTCTACGTACTCTTTATTGGTATCATCCACCAAACTCTTCTTAATTTTGAGACCCTTTCTCTACTTTTTTTTTTTTTTTTTGAAGGTATTATTGAAAGCTGTTTATAATTATTTTCATGGTTATTAATTTGTATTTCTCGCATAACTTTACCTCATTTAATTTCACTATTAGTAACTGATGAATAATTTAATAATCATTAATAACCCCACACAAGCTAATGGTCTTCGCTATGCTTACAACATTGTGGTCACTTATTTTCATAGAGAGAGGGAAAGAGGAAACAACCGACTGAAAAAGTAAAATACGAGAGAGAGGGATGCAAGTGGCATTTTTCCTTCTTCATTTTGTCTTTTAGCAATAAGGGTAGAAAAATAGGCGCGATAATGAAATTTTCTTAGTTAAAACTGGTCCGTTAGTAGGTTGATGGTGTACTTTGATAGAGTGATCCAAAAAGTACAAAAATAAAAGTATGGTGACTACAAAAATAATTTTAAAAAATATGATAACTAAAATAGGAACATTTCAAAAATAAAGTGACCAAATTATCAATCCACCCTTTTTAATTAGTTTGCAATTTTAGTCCTCTCTCCTTTTCTTTTGCAGTGAGCTAGGCTCTATTTAGATTGTAGTGTGGATGAGGATTTTTTTTTTTTTTTAAAGTTGGGATGGAGTTTTAAAATTATTCTGTGCAAAAAGGCTTACTTAAAGAAAGCGATTACATGTCTTAACCCTCCTACATTGAATCCAGTAGCATATCATCTTGATCGATTTTTTTTTTTTTTTGGGTCTGTTTTTGTTCTTTTTGCAGGTTTTTCACGTTAAAAAAATTAGTTTTTGTAACAAAAAAAAAAAAAAAAGTTTCAAATAATAGTAATTTTTCCCTTTGAATAATTTTGATTATCTTCTTTATTTTCTTTCGTTATATTTATTTATTCTTTATTCTTTTTGTTATGGTTATCTCTTGTTTTGTGATTGATTTATTTTGAATATTTGAATATGCTTTGATTACTATATATTATCTAAAATGACCACATTCTGATAAATTATTTTAATCAGTTAGGTTACATGAAATTAGATACTAGAAGAGAGTTATAATATCACTACTACAATGTGAAGATTCAATGGCGGGGCTTTAATGGCAGAATAAATGGATTCCGCCATTATTAAAAAAAAAAAAAAAAAAAAGGACTTGCAATGGCGGTTTCTCTATGGCCGCCATTGAAAGGTTCTTTCTATTTAACCGCTATAGAAAGTGTAGCTTTCTATGGCGGGTTCCATACAACCGCCATAAAAAATCCTTTTTAAGGCGGGTGTAAGATATTCACCATAGAAAGTGCGGACTTTCTATGGCAGTTGTATGGTACCCTCCATAAACACAACCTTTCTACTATGGGCAATTTATAACCGCCATTAAATCTCCGATTTTCAGCCCTAAAACAAAAATTTTCTCTAGAAGCGGCCATTATCGTCTTCTCCATCCCACAATCTCTAATTTTAAACCTTTCAAACTTTGAATTGGATATTTGGTGTTGCAATTTACCCCTTTAAAGTTAGATACTACTAAACTTTCTCCCTAATAACTTGGTAAATATATATAGAATGTAATTTTCTTTATGGATTTTTCAAGAATTGTGTGAACCAATATTGTGGATGGGTAGTTAGGTATAATATTTAGTTTGTTGGTGATGGATTATGATTGTAATGTTTGCTTTCTATTGGATGTAATAGTGATATTTGTATTAGTTGACTGTTTATTTTATGCACAATATGTGTTTGATGAAATGCATAAATGAAGAAAAGATGGATAATTTTGTTATTTGATTATGTCAATCTTGCATGTTCTGGTGTTGCATTAATTATTTTATTTGAGGTATTATTTGATTTTTGAATATATTGTATTAATGACATATTATGAAATGATACACACAAGCATGCAATAAATTACTATATTGTTGGACAAGTTATATATTTCTCTTTTTATGATTATTGAAAGGTGTCAATTTCACATGGATCATAATGTCTTGTTATAATGTGATCGGACCTCCGATTTGTATGCGAAAGAAGTTGAGAAATTTATTGAATTGGCATTTAGAATACAAAGTTCGTCCATTGTCCCTGTAAAGATTGCAAAAATGGTGCGTGATTCGATAAGTTTGATACAATAAGATTTCATTTATATCGGAGGGGATTTGATCCGTCTTATAAATTATGGATTTGGCATGGCGAGAGTATTGAGAGTTTTTCGGAGCAAAGAAAATCTGATGAAAAGGAAGAGAATGTGATTGAGAAAGATTGTTTGGGTGACATGATTGAGGATGTGGTCGATAACTTAGCTGATAAGCCAGAAGTTCTTGATTCACTGTTGAGTATCAATGAAAAGCCTCTCTATATCTGTTGTACTACATATACACATTTATCAAGTGTTTTGAAGTTGTTTAATTTGAAAGCTGCAAATGGGTGGTCTGATACTAGTTTTACAGCCTTATTGAGAGTACTGAAGGATATGCTTCTCGAAGATAATGAATTTCCAAATCGAACTTATGAAGCAAAAAAAATATTGTGTCTAATGGGAATGGAGTATAAGAAGATCCACCCTTGCCCAAATAATTGCATCCTTTATAGGAATGAGTATAAAGATTTATCGATCTGTCCAAAGAGTAATACTTCACGATACAAAAAGAAACAAATGTCTGATGAGGTTGAAGACCATATGGATGCGCACAAGAGAGAGGCTGCTGCTAAGGAGCTATGGTATCTTCCAATAATCCGAGATTCAAACGATTGTTTGCCATTGCAAAAGATGCAAAACATTTGACATGGCATGCAGATCGATGTATTCCCAGTGATGGCAACATGATAATGCATACATCGGATTCGGACCAGTGGAAGAAAATTGATTTGATGGATCCTTCATTTGGCGGAGAAGCAAGAAATTTGAGGCTTGGTTTGTGTACAGATGGTATGAACCCTTTTGGTAGTCTAAGTAGCACACACAGTTCATGGCCAGTGATGTTGACAATTTACAATTTGCCGCCTAACTTGTGTATGAAACGTAAGTATATACTATGTCTTTAATGATTTCAGGTCCACGACAATCAAGTGATATCGATGATTATCTTGCTCCTCTTATTGAAGACTTAAAAAAATTATAGGACAAAGGTGAAATTGTGTTTGATGCACATCGTCAAGAAATGTTCACATTGCATGCCATGTTGTTCTGTACCATTAATGACTTTCCAGCATACCAAAACTTGTCTGGATATTCTGTTAAAGGACACAAAGCATGCCTATCTGTGTGGAGAGTACGGATTATTGTCAACTTGCACATGGGAGGAAGACAATATACTTTAGGCATCGCAGATTAATTTCTTCCGAAGTCTCATTCGTATCGTCGAATAAAAAAAGCATTCAATGAAAAGAACCTTTGAGCGGGGCTGAGAAGAATGCTCTTCTGAAGGATGTTAATGTTGAGTTTGGAAAACATACAAAGTCCCAAAAGAATGATAACTGCGGTTGGAAGAAAAAATCCATTTTTTTTTATTTTCCATACTGGGAGACATTCGATGTAAGACACTACCTCAATGTTATGCATACTAAGAAAAATATTTGTGATAGCCTGTTAGGTACGCTTTTAATATTTGTGATAGCCTGTTAGGTACACTTTTAAACATTCCTAGTAAAATAAGGATGGTTATAATGTGAGGCGTAATATGGTTGACATGAATATACGATCAAATTTAGCACCGGTAGCTCAGGGTATACGAATATATCTGCCACCTGCCTGTCATACTTTGTCTAGAGATGAGAAGAAAAAATTGTGTTCAAGTCTGCGCAGCGTCAAAGTTCCATCTGGATACTCTTCAAATGTAAGTAGACTTGCTTATGTAGAAGAACTGAAACTTGTTGGTTTAAAGTCTCATGATTGTCATGCATTGATGCAACAGTTGTTGACCGTAGCTATTCGCTAGATATCGTCCAAGCATGTCAAGTACACTATAACTAGACTTTGTTTCTTTTTCAATGCTATATGTAGCAAGGTTATCGTTCGTGAAAGACTTGATCAGTTGCAAGATGAAATCATTGTTGTCTTGTGGCAGCTGGAAATGTATTTCCCATCTACATTTTTTGATATTATGGTGCATTTAGTGATTCATTTGGTTAGGGAAATAAAAAATTTGTGGGCCTGTTTATTTGCGATGGATGTACCTATTCGAGCGATATATGAAAGTCTTTAAAGGGTATGTTAAGAATTGTTATCGTCCTGATGCTAGTATTGTTGAAGGTTATATAGCTGAGGAGGTGATTGAATTTTGCATTGGGTACTTGTCAGCTACAGATCCAATTGGAATACCTAAGAATCGGCACGATGGGAGGATTATAGGTATGGGCAAAAATGGAGGAAGATCGTTTACACCTTCTAATGTTGAATTAATTGATGAATGTGCATTTGTACATATTGCGCAATTCTGAAGAAGTTGAGCCCTATGTGACCGCCCATATGAGTTTAATAAGGAAATCTCATCCTGGTTGGACCGACCACGATGTGCTCAATGAACATAATTTGTCCATTGGATTAGTAATGTTGTCATTGGAGAAGACATTTGATATACATAAAAATGGTTAGCGCGTAAGCCCAGTCACGTCGTACGAGCATTTTCAAGCTATGACATAAATGGGTATTCTTTTGCTATCAAGAGGCAAGATGAGAAGAGAACGACACAAAATAGTGGTGTTACATTAGTCTCAGAGGCTTTGCATGTTTCTAGCGAAAGGGATAAAAAATCCTTTCTATGTAAACATGTCATATTACGGGGTGATTCAGGATATTTGAGAGCTTGACTATGTTTTTTTTAAAGTGGTTGTATTTCGTTGTAAATGGGTTGATAACAATAATGGGGTCAGAACTGATAATCCTTTGGGATTTACCTTGAAATATCTTAATCGAGAGAGTTTCAAGGGGGAACCATTTATACTTGCATCGTAGGCAAAACAAGTGTTTTATGTGATCGATCCTTCCGACGAACAGTGGTCCATTGTTCTTCATGAAAAAAAAAAACATGTATTTGAAGGGATTGATACAGAAGAAGGGCTTTACGAGTTGGCTCCATTCTCTAGTGGGTTACCAGAATTGACTACACTTGATGAAGATAGCAGACTGGATAAATAAATACTTCGTGATGACCACAATGAAGGCTTATGGTTCCATGATCCAGTGTCCACCAAAAGAAAGAGAAAATCTTAAAATTATATCCAAGTATATTTATTTGTGTGTGTATATATACATTTCATATTGTAATCAAACTAGGTTGTTAGCCTCATCGGTTGAATCCCTAAGTTCTGTATAAAGATCAAACAAATATGAGATTGAGTATTAATGAGTTTTGATTAAGAAATGCAAAAAAGTGGAAATAAGTTCGACAGGCTATCGAACTCAAAGGCAGGCCCAGAAAGCTTTGAACTCTAGCCTCGACAAGCTCTCGACGTCGAGCCACCTTCGAAGTCAAAGCATCGACTGGCACTCGACACCCTTTGGGCTCTCGGGTCGAAAAACAATAAAGGGATGACACTGAGATTGACAGGCCTTCGACATCAAAGCTCACCCAGAAAATGTCGACCTCCACTAAATCGAAAGGCTCTCGACAGCAGTCAAGCTCTCGGGTTGGAAATACTTGAAGTCTAGAACCCAACCTCGACAGGGTATCGATTTCAAAGCTACGGAAGACAAAGGAAATGGTAAAAGAAGAGTTAGCCGTTGAAGTAAACAATTCAAATTTTACAAAGGCTCGACCTCGACCTTCGACGTCGAACCCAAATTCGAAGCTTCCAAAACAGAGTAATTTCAAATTACAAAACTAGCCGTCAAGAGCCATTGGGAGCTACTTTATCCACTATTATATATTCTCCCAAGCTGCAAAAAGACCATTGACGACCTCCCACAACTCTCAAACACTTAAGAAACATTCCTAAGCTTCATTTCACACCATTACATGTCAAGATAGCCATTCAAGTTTAGATTTGAGAGAATAAGCAAGAAGCCTTTGTGCCAAATTATTGTGTCATTTATTGTGTCATTTAGTGTGTCATTTTTTGTCATTTGTAAACTCTATTGTGGAGATTTTATCATTATAAACACATTGAGGACGTCCTAAACATTTGAGTAAGTGTTGTAGGCATTTTGTATATGAGGAAAAGTCCAACTCTCATTTAAGAGTTAGGCACGAAGTAAGGGGAAGATTGAAGAGAATGAGGAAGAGTTGTAAAAAGTCCTAAGTCTAGAGTTAGATTAGGCATTTGTGAAAGTTCTAAGTCTAGAGTTATATTAGGCATTTGAGTGAAGTCTAACTTAGAGCTCAGTTGGGCAATTGGGAAAAGACCTAAATTCTAGAGGTAGAATTTTGACAATTGTAAAGGTTTGAATTACACATTTAGGTAATTCATTTGAGAGGGTTAGAAAATCCCAAGTTGTAGAACTTGGGTAGTGGACAAGGATTGGGGAATCCGAACCACTCTAAATTGCTTGTGTTTTGTCTTCATGTTATTTGCTTAATTCATTTCAAAACACTCCTTCACACACAACACTTGTTTCAAAGAGTTTGAAAAAGATATTTTTCTAAATTAATTAAAAAGGAATTTTAATTTACTCACAACCTAATTCGCCCCCTCCCCTTCTTAGGTTGCTAACTGGGCTTTCATAGGTCGATATATGTTTATAATATCATGTATTCTTTTATTTTTTTTGAATGAAAAAGTCCCGTTACACTTTGAAGAAGTCGTATATTGTGTGATATAATTGATGTTAGTCGAAATTGATGTAAAACTGAATTTGTTATTGTTTGGAGCTATGTTGAACTTCCCTATTTATGTTTGTTTGACAGGGAGTATTGTTACATTTACTGGGAAGACTCTATCGAAATTGATGTAAAACTGAATTTGTTATTTTTTGAAGTTGTGTAAATCTTCCCTATTTATGTTTGTTTGACAGGGAGTATTGTTACATTTATAGGGAAGACTCTGTCGAAATTGATGCAAAACTGGATTTGTTATTTTTTGGATCTGTGTAAAACTTCCCTATTTATGTTTGTTTGACAGGGAGTATTGGGTCTGTTCTTTTCCCCATTTTCAAAACAAGTTTGGGAACAAATTTTGAAAATATTTTGGTTTCAAACTAATTGTAAGAAACATGGGGAACAAATTTTGAAATATTTTGGTTTCAAACTAATTGTAAGAAACATGGGTTTAAGAAGAAGAAGAAGAAGAAGAAGGAAGAAGAAAAAAAGAAGAAGAAGAAGAAGAGAGAGAGATGAAGATGAAGAAGAAGAATGAGGAGAAGAAGAAGAAAGAAAAGAAGGAATGAAGAAGAAGAAGAAGAAGAAGAAGATGAGAGTT